>JAVHLU010001631.1:0-27502 GCA_036785755.1 Colletotrichum ledebouriae
TAATATATATATAACCTTATTATTACTCTCTAGGGGAGGAGGGCGCGCCCCTCTACCCCTAGCTTTACTCTTATTTTTAGTAGCGCGCGCCTTCTTAAGGGCTATAGCCTAACTAATCTTCTTTTTAGGAGGTATTTATAAATACGTTAATATATTATAATAGCTCTAAGATCGTTACGTATTATAAGTATATATATATATATATAATAAGGTTATTATTAGGACTAAAGTTAGGTATATATATAATTATTATATTATATATAGGGAAGAGTTAAGAAGGTAGGAGGGTAGCTAGGTTATTTTATTTAGAATTAATATAATAGTAGCTACCCTGCCTAAGCTAATTAGAGATAATAGATTTTACTACTATTAGTAAGAGTTAGTAAATAAAAGGTATTATAATAATAATAATAATAGTTATAAAAATAGAAAACTATAACTATTTATACTTCGCCTATATCTAATATAAATAACTTTTTTTTATTATCCCTTTTATTAATAGGCTTATTAATAAGTTATTTATTAATATATCGCTTTATATTTAAGTATTTTAAGGGATATTACGTAGTTAGGCGCTTTTCTAGCTATAGCTATATCTAGGGGGGTATATTATAATACCTTTAGTATTACCTATTCCTAGCGCGGTATATAACTAATATTAGCTCTAGAGTAACCTTATTCCGGGGGTCGTTCCTCTAACTATAGTTATAAGCGACCACGTTATAGCTACTCTCGTTATAATAGATCAAGCTCTTTAGTAACTATAAATATGGCCCTATAGGACGTTTCTCAACAGCAACGTTGCTGGAGACAGATACGGAACTAAGGGCCTGGCTTGCCCGATGAATAAGTGCTAAGATCTTTGGGGGGGGGGGGGATATTGAATGTTGATAATGAAGGAAAGATACCAAACTCGTAACCTATAGTAATTAGTAATGTTACATTAGAGAATAGCTTAACAAAGATCGTGCCGAAAGCATCCAGTTCAGTTTTCCCATTCGTATTGACCCGCCCAAACCGGTGAAACACAGTGATGGCCGGTGTTCGGCAAGGAGAAGCAAGCTGGATGAGCGGAACGAAACGGTCCTGTGCGTCTGGGACCTGGGTCGAGTCCGTGCCACATCATGACATGATGTGCGGGACAATAGTCAAAGCTGGCTTGGTCAAAGTCCCCCGTTTTCGGCTCTGTAGGGAGAACTTGGACAAAAGCAGGATTTCCCAGGGGAGCTATCTTTTGTCATGATGGCCTGGGCAACAAGCGACCTCGAGGGAGATGGCCGTCCGCGGAATGTTTGTCAATCACCTTAAGATTCGGCACTTAATGAACTCCATGCTGCAAACCTTGGCACTGAACTCACAGTATCCTAATTCGGAGCGATATGAGAGTTCGTTGGGGCGATGGACTCCCTCGCTTCCTGATTGCTTCTTGGCAGGAAGGAAATCGCAGGTAGCTAAGTAGCTGAGATGTATGTTGATGCCATTGGTGGCAAAGATTGCTATTCGCACCACGGCAAGCAAGTCGCCATCGGAGCACTTTACAACGTGTTTGTTGGTTCCACAGCAAATGCCACAAAGCACTCCCTGGCACGTGTACTTCTGACATCAACAGCATGTAATATAAAGTGCGGATCGTACAGTAATACACCGTCTCTGGCTCTCTGTAGTCGGTGGGCTTCTCATCCGAACTGTGTTTAGTCCGTCGAAGCACGATCACCGACGCCTACAACACTGGCTAACCTCCGCCGGGCAATGTATTCACTCTGCCAATGTTTGGAGGTTGGGGAAGGGATCAGATAGTCCTTGTGAATTTGTACTTCAAGCGAGTAATACACCCGTGAAACATCAATGTTCTTGGTACGATACTTGGCTACTTCGCTCAGCCCACCCTAGGCTTTGAGAACCCAAACCAAAGGCCGACAATACTGTACGTTCTTCGATGAATGAGCTCATGCGATGATCCGTTGCACAACGACAACAAGAAGCTGCTGGTTGCCCTCAACTTAAAAGGAATTCGACCGTTCGACCTGTCCTTTCCGTTCTTCGCATCTCATCGCTATACCTGTCTACTCTTGAATACCCCGACCCAAACCCGGCAGCCTCTCACGATGAGTTCCACCCTCTTCCACATTCTCACGATCGCCTTGTTAGGAACCCTGGTAAGAAACGCCGAATAAGCATGATTCATCACCGAATATCATACTCAATGAATATCGCGCAGGCACTCGCGGCAGAAGCGCCTATTCCAGGCTACGATGTGTTCATCCCCGAGTGGGATGTCAAAGCGACGCCAGACGGCGAAACACTGAGGATCAACGGCACGGTCGAAGAGGTCGTTGCGGAGCTCGAGCAGATCAACCCAGACTACAAACGATCCATCGGCCTCGCCGACCCCGACGCGACGGAGCAGACCCAGGACGATCTTCAGAAGCGCCAAATGGTCCGCTTCCGCTCCGACAAGGTCCTCTGCGGTCACTTTGCGAAGGCGGACTCGGGCAAGGTGATGGCTGCGGTGCAGTATTTGAACCAGGTTTCGGGCAGGCCTCGCAACGGAGGCGGGCCGGCCAACTGTGGTCGCGTTTCTTGCGGTTACGGGGTAAGTCTACTTTATTTTCTTACTCGCGTTGCGTATAGCTTGAATTTCATCGCATGCGCCTACTAAGTTTGGTTGAACAGGTTGCCGTCTGGTTTTGTAACGACTCCCGGCAACCCAGAGAGTTGCACTCGTTTCAAGCCATTGCGGATGGCGTCTATGCAATCCAGGAAATCTGCCAGAAGACCCAAAGTAAGTACTCGGGCCAGGCTTTCCACGAGGACAACTGGAATGTCATTGTCCGTGGGGAAGACTGTTGAACCCAGGGTCTCGACGTGGTACCGACCAACAACACGAAAGGCGCCTGTGTCTGCGGATGAAAGGTGCGCGCCGCTGAGTAAAGGCATGGACAATGCACGGGATCATTGTATGTAACGGCACATCAACCTTCTCTTCTCTGAGCACACATTTCTACAACATATTGCGAAAGCGATAGATTTTGGAAGAACGGCAGGAAGTGACGAAGGAGTCTTCATAATAATGGGACACAAAATCCAACCAAATATCTGATAGTTCAATTGGTTCCAATTTTGTAAACGTGTAACTCAATCTCACCTCAACTTGTACAGGGAATATCAAATAGCAGCATTGTGCCTACTCAGCTTCCCCGTGTTAACCAGAAAGAAGGACTCAATCTGCTCAAACCTCCAGTGGTAAGATACGCACGCCATCACTCAAGGCAACAAGACTAAGAGGCAGTCAAAGTGCCGTTTGTGCACGGTATGCCAAGTCCCTTGACACCTTCTAACCCAACGCACTCCATCTCACCGGCACTTCCATCCTATAAGGTTTCGAGTCAGCCTCGCTCGGTTCGGCAAACACCTGTGACACAACTTACCGCTGCAACGAGGGTAATATCTGAAAAGTGAAAGTTCTGGCAATGAGATGCGTCTTTGCAAAGTATATACATGGACTTCTTTGTCGACTCGTCTTTAGATAAAGATGTATCGGTCAGCATTGGCTTCTTGGACAGGATAACCAGATGTCGGTACATACCCAGAGTATGACTCCAGCAGGGATTTGACACACAACTGCCGTCCCGTAGACTTTTTCCGGTGTGAGCTTTAATACTCTCCCATCTGAAGTTCTTAGCAAAAGCAGCCAGAGAGGCATCTTTCCCTGCCGCTCCCTTCTCCTGGTCGACGTAGTTTTCGATGAAGTGAATGGGGTAGCCGGTGTTGATGATGGTCATGTTGCGCCACGTCACATCTGAGATCTGGCAAGTTGTGCCCACGGAGCCCTTGAAACGAGCTCCAAACAACGAGTCGTGGACTTCGGCGTTCTCAAACAGGTATTGGCTGCCAGCCCCAGAAGCGCACGAGACGGAGATGCCGTGTGTCCCGTAGGCCTTGATATTGCGCATGGTGACATTGACCGCAGGCGGCGAAACGTTGATAATGTCGTCGCCGTTGTAGCTCGTCCACCCGTCAACGACAACGTCCGAGCCGCCGACGTCCATGCCGTCCGTGTTGAACGGGAAACCCTTCATGGATCGTGCTTCGAGCAACGTGTCGGTCATGTAGATGTCCTGTCCGCCCAGCGAAAAGACCCATGCGACCGGGTTGATGACCTTTAGGCCTCTGAGACGAAGACCCGTGACCCCGAAAGAGAAGAAGTGAGGGCGTCCGCTGTTGCTGCTGTCCTGGGCGTTGGACCACCATTTGTCGCCGTGTCCGAGGAAGAAGCCTCCGCCCGGGGTGCTGTCGGCCGTGAAAGTGACGCCCTTGCTGTTGGCGACGGTGATCCAGTGTCCTGGGTAAACGGCCTTATTGCTCACTACCGCTGACACCGTCGCTGGGTCGTCTGAGAGTGTGAGGTTGCCTTGGACCAAGAACTCCACGTTGGTCAGTCCCGAAAACTTCAAAGGTGTCAGAAGGCTGTATTCCGTGCCGGCGCTCAAGACCACGCGCGAGTTGCTGCCGCATGATTTGACGGTGGACATGATCGTCGGAGAGTCGTCTCCTTTGGACTTGGGCACCACGCATGTTTTGAATTCATTTTTGCCCAAGCTCTCCGGCAGCCAGTAACCGGAGGCCAGGTTGGCAAGAAGGATGAGGCGCAGGAATGAAGTCGACATTGCGGCGGCGTCGATGGAGGGAAAAAGCCGGTGTGAAGGGAGTTGGACGGTTACTCAGCCGGTTCAATGCCGACACTCAGAGGTTCCTTGGCTTCCTTTTATGGTGGCTGCATATTCTAATCCCAAGGAAGGCTGTGACTTGGTATCCCGGCAAGATTGAGTGCTGTAATATTGGCTCGGGCGGACTTTTCGAATGCACCGGTTTCTCTCCGGGTTGGAAAGTCGACGAGGCTCATTTCCTGATACCAGGATCAAGCACGGCGATCCGTATTGCCAGTTCTCACACGGGCTTAGTGGGAAACCTTCACGGATGCTCGGCTTCTCACGTCGAGAAGACTGAAGGGCTTGTTAAACTGAAGATCTCCACGTAAAGGGGGCAGCGATGAAAAGTTCGGACAATCAATATAAAGAGCTTGTCTCGTCTTCTTCGGAAAAGGGGGTCCATGATTCGGAGTCAATATCCGCAGGCCGTTTCAAAGTCACGACAAGGTCGGCAGACTTTGCGGTGCAATTTATATGTTTCATCTAGAAAGCTCAGATGCGCATGACTCTCCATGACTCTCCTTCTGGTGCCTTAGTTACGACAAGGTCGGCAGACTTTGCGGTGCAATTCATATGTTTCATCTAGAAGGCTCACAGGCGCATGACTCTCCATCACTCTCGTAGGCCTGGCCAATGGTCACATCGCGCCGAACTCCGCCCCATCCATCCGGGGCACTGCCGCAATTCGAGACAGGACGAACACTGGTGCTTGTCCCAACCCACGTGCCACATGATTCGAGGACACAGAATAGGCCTCAAATCATGGTTATAACGCATTTACTCTCCCCTTACCCATCCCTCCTTCTCGTTCTGCTCCTTGCTGCGTTGACTCCACGCTGGCGCCTCATCGATGCCATCTTCTTCCTCCTTGTCGCCCTCTTCCTTGGTCTTGTGGACAGTTGTTGGCTTATGCTCCGCTGGAGAGTAGACCGTGTACAGAATCAAAGGAGTCGGGCCCTTGTTCAAGAACTGGTGCTTCGTTCCCGCAGGCACAATGACCATGTCGCCAGCCTTGACCTCCTGCTCTTTGCCACCGACTTGGGCTAATCCCTTGCCGGATGTGAAGGTCAAGATTTGATCGACAGTGTGGATCTGCGTCGTTTGTCAGCACTGAGAAGCTTAAAACCTTATAGCTGGGCATCTCGCCTCCTCTCCAATGTCTCCATCGACGGGGACAGTCATGAGTACGACCTGGGAGTAAAGACCAGTCCAAAGCACGCGACGGAACTCCCCGGACTCGGACGGCAAAGCAGTCGTCATGTCAGGGAAGTATTGCATCTCATGCTTTGGTGGATCGCTGGAAGGAGTGGGAAACTGTGACATTTTGGTAGAGCTGAAGAAGCGGCTCCGCTGGATTGGTGCTACTACGGCTCGTCTTGAAAGCGTAGATCGAGTGATTGACTGAAAGGCGCGCACGGTCTTGAGTGAGATCATGGGCATTGAATTTTGGTCCTGGACAAGTTGATGTGCTATTGATGGCCCCCAGCGAGATTTCGGTGTTTATAAACGCCGTACGGTGTATATTCCATGATGTTATTACATCGGGGAATGGATAGATACGTCATCGACTGATCACACCGGGTGGCTGTTCCAATCCCGTCAGGCCACACAAGACCGGCATCCGTACCCCTGTCGATGAACCGTTGAAGAGCTTGATGTTTGTCGATTCGCTAGACGCCTTTCTTCGAAAATGTGTCTCCAAATCCCCGGTACAACGTGGCCGAAGATGGCTCTGGGAGGCGACAAAGTCTCCGATGATCACCGATGTCATGCGAGACCGGCCTCTCCGAACAGCCGGCCGTCGCCGAAGCCACACCGAATCAAAGCCCCGGTGAGCCGTACAGCCACCGGATGAGGTGCGATGTCAATTCTTTCAATAGCAGCAATGGTTTTTATATTTAATCATCGGGATTGAGTCCCAATTGACGGCTCCGGGATCGTGTTGAACCTTCAATCCCAAATGTGCTAAAAACGACCTTTCCGCGAATCATCAAGGAGAGGCATGGCTGCGAGCGGGAGCTCATCAGCCGAAGTAGTGCAAAATTCAAACCCAAACAAGGACGAGAAAAATCTCGGACGAAAAGAAAAATTCCAAGACCAAGATGCAAGCACCTCGTCTCCCTAACGACAGTTGCGAGCAGATGGGCTCCTCACCGAGCTCATCTGTCTCTTTCTTCCATGGTCTCACTCACACACCCTTGCCAAGAAGGACCAAGTTAGCCACGTTCATCACCGCCATGACAACCCAGGTAAGGATTGCAAATGCAGCAGTGTACCAGGAGTTGGCCATCTTGACCACATAATCGCCGCCTCTGGCGTTCGAGTCTTCCTCGTCTGAGCCGGTCCTGAATCGAGCCCCGCCCGCACGGATCGTCATGTACTTGTTGCGGCAGGTGAAGTAGATCAACGGCGCCGTGACGAATGGCAGAACGACGCTCAGAACCACCTGAGACGCATCGAGAGCGTGGCTGATGCCCTTGCGACCCACTGCGCCGGCGATGATGACACTGGGAATGATGCTGATGCTGCGGGTCACCAAGCGCCGTAGCCACGGACGCATCTTCCAGTTCAACGAGCCCTCGCTGACCATCTGTCCCGCAATGGTGCACACCACTCCAGCCGAGATGCCCGAGAGCAACAGTGCCAGGGCGAAGACGGTGGCTGCCGCGGGAGAGATGGAGTCCTTGAGAAGCTTGTGGATGCTGAAGATGTCCGCGTCGGGAGCATCTGGGTTGTTGTACAACGAGACTCCCGCGACGATGAGGATGGCCGAGTTGACGAACAGCGCAAAGGTAAACAGGGAAATGCTCAGCTCCGCAATGGAGACTTTGAGAGAATGCTTGATCGCTCGGGCCGAGGGAACGTAGTAGCCTTTGTGGTTATTCCCGTCCGCAAAGTCGGACTCGTCCACCCCTGGAGGCAACAAGTTATGCTTTGCGTCGTACTCTCTCAGGCGGGGCTGTACAATGCCCGAGCCGAGATATAGGCTGTGTGGCATGACCGTTGCGCCTAGGATACCGCAAGCTTGGTACAGACTAAAAAGCTCTTCAGCGAGACATTCGCGAGAGGCGAAGGACACGAGGAGCAATCATACCCTTTGGCTTCGACGATGGCATGCGAGGGTAAGTATCCCTCAAAGACATCCCCAACTGGAGTCTCCTTGATCAGAGACAGTTGGATGCAGAAGCATACAACTACTGCCATGACCAAGCCGACGATGAAGTACTCGAACGTTCTCAGCCCCTTCATGGAACCATGCGGTCGGTAGAAGAAGAGAATCACCATCACATCCAGGATGGAGATGGCGCAACCAGCCACCAGTGGTATCGCAGGAATGAGAAGGTTCAAGCCTACGGCAAAGCCAATGACCTATGTATGAAACTGGTGAGCGAGCTCCCCAGCACCCCAATATGCGTCTGCAGCGTGATAACATACCTCTGCGATGTCGGTCGCGATGATGGCGACCTCTGCAAAGACGTAGAGCAAATAGTTTAGCCACCGCGGCAGGAAAGCCCGACAGGCCTCCGCAAGGTTCAGTCCAGTAACGGTGCCAAGTTTGATGCAGAGACTCTGGAGGAAGATGGCGAACAGGTTCGCCAGCAGGACGATGAAAAGGAGTCGGAAGCGATAGGTCGCACCGGCGGCGACGTCGGTGGCATAGTTTCCGGGATCAACTAACGCGGACGGTGGTTTGAGTAAAGCGGTTCCTTGCACCACCCGCGTGCAATAGCACACAAACAGGGCGACATTATTGACTTACTGTATGCGACTGCAATCATGAAGCCCGGCCCCACGAAGGAGCCGAACTTCAGGACGGCATTTTTGATCCGAGGGATCAAAGGAGAGTGCGGCTTGTCTTCATGCACGGTACTACTCGGAGACTGAGGGATCTGTGAGCGAGAGTAAGGGAGAGGGGCCGCGCCGGCCCCGTCTCCCGAGGTACGGCCAAGAATGAGAGTCTTGGCCGAGGGGCCTCCCGGCGCCGGCCCCCCATCTTTATCCCGGGTCGGCTCAGCTCGGGGAATGTCGGCATCATCTGCGGCGGAACTATCATGGCTATCGCCAGACTTCAGTTGCCTCGCATTAACAATGCCGTTGAGATCCTCGTTCGTGGTCAAGTCGTTCGAAAGCGGGTTCGGGCTTTGGTTGTAGCCCTCTCCCTCGTAAGGCTCGTCAGTTCGAGACGGACGGTTCATGATCTAGAAGGAGTCCTCTGAAAGAGTCCTCTGAGAGAGTCCTCTGAGAGAGTTGGTTGATGAATGAGCGAAGTTTGACGCATCGAACGGGAGAAATCGCTGAAGTGTTCTGAGGGGCGTCGGGCGATGCCGTGTTACCCGGACCCAGTGATCGTTTCACCACGAACCCACAGATCGGATGGCCGAGGTACGCGAGTCAGGCCAGCCGCCAGCTTCGGATGACATAATTCAGCATAATTCCATGAGCTCAGAAGAGATGATATTTAGCTTCGTGGTTATCAGATAGTCCAGTGCCCTGTTCCACGATCTAGAGCGATTAATCAAAACCCCCAATATCTTCAGCAAACCATGTCCACGAAAATGGGTGTCTCCGGGGTCGACCGATCCCCTGTCGCAACTCGCAGCACCGATTCCTGCGCCCCTCTAGCGCATATTCTGATGCGGAGAAAGGGATGAATTGGGAATCTCTGTCTCGATCAACAGCTCTCTAATCATGTCGGTTGACCAGCTGCGCCGTCTGCGCGGCGCACGACCTTCAGCGGCCGCCTGATAAGCCGGCTCTTTTCACAGCTTCTGCGCCCTCGGATTTCTCAACTTCATTCTTGACTTGTCTTGTTCAACTTCTCTCCGCGGACGAGTCGCCCAAATGACTGAATCGCTCTCGGCGTGCACGTGCGGGGGGAATTGCAATTGTGGCGCGAACCGCTTCGAGCTCCAGTTACCCGAGTCTCCAGGTCTCGTCATCTGTGGCTGTAGCCTTTGCACCAAGAAGGGACATGTCTGGACCTACGAAGCAAATGACAAGTTGCAAATCACTCGAGGATGCACTGATGAAACCCTGACGACTTACACTTCGAAAGGCACAGCTGCTCTTCGACGCGAGGTGAGTCTCGCCGGCCAGAGGGTAGCCCTATCACCCGAAAGGCTGACTTGAACGCGCGATAGTTCTGCTCGAAATGCGGCACGGGGCTCTTCGGAACGCATTCCTCGGGCGTCCAGGCTGGCAGACGGGGCATCAACTTGCGTCCGCTGGTTTCCGGCATGCCGAATGTTTATCTCAAAGGCAAGGGAGTCATGACTTTGACTTGCGAGAATGCAGAAGCGAAGTACCCAGGAAGTCTGAGGTATCTGAAAGCTCCTCTGACACCCCAATCGCCTCAGGTAGGCTGATTTAGCTCTCAGCATAATCAAAAACCTCTCCGATTCCCAGCAAGTAAGCAGTGCAGTCGATAAAACATCGCTAGAAGGTACTAGTGAACATCCGACGCTCTACCAAGGCGGTTGCGATTGCCTGGCAGTACAAGTTGCGCTCAGAACGAAGCCGCTGGCCGTGGTCGAAATCAAGGAGGATAACTTTAGTATCTGCGTCAGGGTATGTCTGAATTCGCTGCCACGATCCTCATGCAAGCTTTGGCTCAGTCTAGGCCTCCTCTCTTTAGAACGGCTTCATCGGTGTTTATCCACACCAGTCCCGTGTCTCCATTGTGGGTAGAGAGAACACTCGAGAGTATCAGTTCGGCAGAAAGTTCAACGGCGCGCCGTTTTGCAAGAGTTGTGGTGTTCATTGCTTTGGGAATCTTTGCGGTCCTCCACAAGCAATCATCGAGCGGTTGCCAGAAGCGAAGAAAGAGTTTGTCAGGAGGCAGCTGGAGATCTAACCCCTCAATATTCGCGTCCTGGATGGTGTGGAATGGGAAGAAGTTGCCATCAACTGGAGCAATGACGGGACCGAAGGCTATGTTTTGTCAGCATAAGCCGAGGCGGCGCAAACAAAGCAAAAGAGCATGATCTAGCAGCGGCAGAACAAGTAGAAGAATCTTAGCCACAATCATCGCCCGTGAACTTGTGGCCAGCCATACCTCAGCTCCCAGCCTTCTTTCTAGGGTAAGGGCTACGTTGCATAGAACCAAGGCTTGCGCATTCTGCCCGCAACTGTCAAGAGGAGAGTCAACCAAACAGGGAGGGTCTTTATCGACTCGGCATAACAATGTCCTCTACATCCTTCACAATAAGGAAGTTTCCTCCTCGAATGAGACCCTGCTGGATGGAGACATTCACAGCATCAGTAATAACGTAGCTAAAAGCGTACCAACTTCGTGCTTTACGTTCAACTCCCTTGAGGTTGAGGATGGTACCAGACTGATGACCGCAGCCGTTATCCAGACTAGACGTGCGGGACTTGTAATAGCAAAGAGCTCCACTCTTCCTGCCTCTTCGCCATAGACTGGCAAAATGAGCCGGCACTTGAACAGGGAGTGTATGACCGCAAGCATCAACAAAAGGTGGAGGATAAGACACCAAACGGAATTGGAGGCGGCTGGCACCTTGGGCTGACAGAACGCGGTTGGATTATTCGATGAGACCCATTGGTCTTCCCGAGCAATTATCTGACAGAGAGCTAGGAGTCAGCACCCATGTCTCGGCTGTGCCGCACACCTGCATATCAGGCTTCAGCGTCAGCACGAGGGTCGAGACCTCGGCCAAATGCCCAGCGAAATAATGCAATTGCCGCTGATTCGTTTAAAACCCCGCGTTGGTAAGCTATATGGCTGTAAGCGCTCCTGATTTATCAAAATTTAAAGAGAGAAACCCGTCTCCGAGACTAACCGCGCATCGAATGTGCCGCTGGCCGAAAAGTCCGATGACGATCTTTGATCTCACAAGCTGATGAAAATGAGCACCGACAACAAGGCGTTGGAAGAAATCCCCACAACGCCCACAGTTACTGAAAGATTTACGCGACTTTCCGACCAGGCCTTCTTGCTTCCTGCTCCGGCAAGCCATCTCGACGACAACGGCCGGGGCAGACAAGCCAGTTCAGGACCCGATCTCATTCTTATCTACGGCTGGGGCGACGGCCGACTCAACCACGTCGCGAAATTTGCAGATGGCTTCCGTATCCTCTTTCCAGAGGCCAAAATCATCATTGTCTTGGCACCAATCTTCAAAGCCTTGTTCTCGGGCCAGGAAAACCGCGTGAAATGCACAGAACCTGTCGTTGAAGAGGGTTTCAAATCAGACTCACCCCATCTCATGCCGGCAAACGAGCCCTCGGTTCTGGTCCACGTCTTATCAAACACCGGTCTCCTGTACTTCACCGCCACCTTGGAGGGATACAAACAGACCTTCGGCCATCCCATGCCCCACAAACTCCTAGTGATGGACTCCGCGCCCGGGAACATGGACCACGACACCAGCAACATCGGAAAGCTGGCGGATGCCATGGCTGTCGACGCCAGGTCTAGAGTTCCCTGGCCGCCCCAGGTCACCAAAGCGATTTGCATCTTCCTGTTGTACTTGTTCCGGGCCATCGAGCTGGCCCGCTCGCGAGAGAATCCGATCGTCGTCAGCACCAAGGTGGTTAATGACGAGGCGTTTGCCACTAAATCAGCTCATCGGGTCTACATTTACTCGAAGGAGGACCTGATCACTGCCTGGCAATCCGTGGAGAAGCACGCCGGGGAGGCAGAGCAACGAGGTTACGAGGTGAAGCGCAGCCTGTCCGAAGAAAGCGGGCACGTACAGCATATGCGGCGATGGCCAGAGAGATATTGGAGGTTAATGGGGACGGCTTGGGGCGACGCCATTTCTGATACAGTCGCCCCGAAGGCACGTCTCTGAGATTTTCACTATGGGGTCTATATAGTTACGAACGGGAGACACAATGCAACATGCAGAACCACAGTTTTCCACTCGTTCATGAGAGAAGGATATCTAACGAGAGATAGCTTTCATTTAAGTATAAAGTCAGTACAAAATGTAAAAGATCTAGCTCAGCCCAGACCATACTAAACTCTTTAGACTCCAACTGGCTTCTTCGACCCATCATCGAGGTGCACAAGTGTTCCCTCGATAGGCCCATCAACTCCCTTGGGCCTCTCAAAGGGTGTCATGCCTTTATGAATGGCGACATTTTCCTCAAACGTTCCGTACAAGTCAAATTCATCCTGGTAGCCGAGCCTTTTGGGCTTGAAGGCAAACGTGAGGATCGCATAGAGAGCTCCAGCCTCCAAGAATGCGAAAATGTAGTTGCCAAGATAGTACTTGTAGAGGCCGTCGTTGATCTTGACGTTGGGATTGACGGCAGCAATCATGCCGGGCATGGCGGGGACAAAGCAGACGACCCAAGCGATGAACGCCCGCCAGTTGAAGCCTCCAGTGTACCAGTAGGCTCCGTCCTTGGATCCGGTGTACAGTTGACTCACCTCGATCTTCTGTCGGCGGATGATGAAATAGTCCGTCATCATGATACCAGTCAGAGGACCCATGAACACTGAGAAGCCGGCGGCCACAGAGACGAAGACGCTAGCAGTGTTGTAGAACTCCCACGGCTGGACAGCCCAGGAGAGAGCAGCAGCAAGGAGGGCGCCGCGTCTGATGGTGATCCATGTGGGGAGCAATCCGGCAAGATCCATCCCAGCGGCATACCCGTTGCCCAGAATGTTCTCCGCAATCTGCCCCAGCACGAAACCCAAGCTGCAGAAGAATGCGCCGGCGCGTGACTTGGCGTTGTAATCGTCCATCATCCACTGCGTAATCACCGTGAGGGGGTTCCACATGGGCTGCTCCAGCTTCCAAATCGCCATCGAGGCTGAAGCAGTCAGTATGGCGAAGATGGGGACAATCATGCCCGGGATGAAAAGAGAGAAGACGATCCCGGGCACCTGGCAGCCCTGACGACGGGCGAAACGAGTGAAGTCACTCTGGTTCAGAACGCCAGCGGAAATGTTGCCGACAGAAGCGATGATGCCGTAGACCCAGGCCCATTCCTTGGTGAGAGTGGATGCCTGCTTCGCCCCGGACTCGAAGAGAGGTCCAGTGCCACCAGTAGTGCATGCCCAAATGGTGATGCCCATCATAGTAACGAGGACAATGAGATTGGCCGTGATGACAGGCACTTTGGCCTTTTCGACACGAATGAGCTGCGAGACGTTAGTTGCCAGGTCATCTCATTGTAAACATGATACTCTTTTTATCCTACCAAGAAGGGGACCGAGATCAAGTGGAACAGGACGAATCCGATGAGGTCGCGAGTATTCATGTGGGCGCTCTCGGGAAGCGTGTTTTCCATGGTAAGGAACTCGTAGCTCCAGCTGCTAAGCATGGCTGAAACGCAGAGCCCTCCAAGCCAGGCCTGAGATCCATACCATACGATGGACAGCATGATACGGATCAGCTGGCCGATGTAAGCTCCGTTCATGCCGAGGATGATTCTATGTACGCATTAGTACCGCCTGGGCCAATTCACAAGAGAGGGAGAGTATCGCCAACCTTTGAGACACGGTAAAACCGATGTGCCATTCGCCACCCATCCATCCGTTTCCGATAACCAGCAAGCAGATGAGTGCCCGGGCAAGGATCATCAGACCGATCGTCTGGGGGATCGTGAGTCCGAGTGAGAGCAAGGACGCGGCGCCGGTCCATGCCGAGATACAAAGGCTAAAGCGAAGTCATCAGTTCAGAGGCCTGGCTTATTCCTCGTGTCATCATCATTTACTTGGAGATCGATCCAAAGCCAAGGAAGGCCCATACGCCCCAGGTTCTACGGCTTGGCGGGAGAGGCGCGATATCTGGGTTGATCCATTTCGTCGTCTCATAGCCGTGCTCGGCGTCGTCCCTCACCCGGAGCCTCTCGAGGATCGACTTTAGCATCTTGCCACGAACGAGACTTCCCTTGGTCAGTTATGGTCCTTCAAGGGGTCGCTGTCAGATCTCGTCTCCGCACAGGCTGCGCGAATGCTCGTGCTTGTATGTTTTCACAGGCTCCTAGAACTTGTTGAAGAGTCTGGATGCGAGATGTGGGACGCCGAAAATAAAAGGGGAACAAACCAACCTCGGCGCAAGGACATAAATAAGTGTTTCTTCAGTCGGCACTGGGAAAAAAGCGCGTGTCCCCCCACGGGATCGCGCGCTGACCCTTGACGACCCTCTCCCTTCTTCGGGAGCAGTAGGAGAGCCAAGTAGCTTATCAGATTGAGTGGTGCAAATTGCATCTGCAGGCTTGACCCTTATCAGATCCATACATCCCTGGCGGCCGGCCCGTGGGATCAACGAATTGAACACCCACCAAGGACAACCCGCCGGCAGCCCGCCGAGGTCGCATCAGAGACCCCGCACCGGGATACCATCCCAGCCTCCTGGCCTGTTTGCGGGAAAATTGACTGACCAGGTGACGGGACCGAGGGGTGAAAGATGACAAAGATCGTGATTTCCGCTCTTGGCGCAGGAGACTCGCATGAACTTGAAAGGGTAGGAAAACGCCCCGTTAGAGGGACAGGCGGAAAAGCGAACGTGGGTGCGCCCGCCCACGACAATTCGGGCCCTTCAGTGGCCGGGGTTCTCGCTGAAGGTCTCGACATATTGTTATCATAGATAGCTTCTCACGATAGCTTAGATAGCATCAACAATGCCACGTTTTAAGGCTTTTGGGGGGGGGGATCCGAGACAATGGGTACGGCACAGATGAGCCGCGGGCGTATCCATGACCCAAACGTGCCGTTGCAGAGAAGTCTATTCTAACGTTGTGGATTTCCGTCAATTAAGGCAAGGTAGGTATGGGTTCGTCCCAAAAGCTGGCGGCTCCTCCTTATGCCGAATAGGCGAACTCTTCCCTTGCTCAGAATCATCCCGAACAACACCCCTTCTACACCTCGATAAGATCGTCAGATGGGGAGACACTCCCCTGGATAGCGCTCTGCTAATGCCATCCAATTCCAGTCTCGACCCGCGTCTCTAGCTTCCCACACCCTCTCCTCCAGAAACCACCGCGTTCGCTCCACGGTCACGGTCTTCCGGTGCGTACCGATCGAGTCGAAAACTTCCAGCACCGCGGCTCTGTCTTCGGCATCAGACATCTCGCACGCCGCCAGGAACACAGCCCAAAGAAGCATCTTGGTATCTTCGGGTGGCCCGGTCGCGTAGAGCATCACATCGTGAGCTTTGCTCAAAGCCTCACTGTCGGCGTCTACAGACGCGCTCGGAAGGTTGAACAATCGGTGCAGGTATAGAAGAGCCGCCGCACGATAGCAAGCGGCTTGCGCACGGAACTTACGCGACAGGCGGAAAGAAAGGCCATCGGAGATCCTCGGCCGCCAGGACTCTAGACGCATGCGTAGGGACTCGGCTCTCACAGAGATGTCGGAGTAACCCGTGTCTAACCAACTGTCGATGCAGAGGGACGAGGACAAAGTTTCATCCGTGGTGGAGATCTGCGCCGGCCCCTCTGCGAGCGCGTCGTTGAAAGCCGGCTGGAGAACTGCATCTCGAACCTCCTCCGCTAGCGTGCAGAGTTCCTCGAGAAGAGGCATCATGGGCACGGTGTACCCTAGCAACCGGTCGGGCTTAGGCTCATTCTCGAGCCAAACGTACGTAGGCACTCCAAGTCGGCGCAGCTGCACCAGCGAGACCACGAGATCCTGCCTCGCCAGCGCCCGCAGGTAATACCTCGCCACGGAGGAGACGTCTCCCCCCGTGGAGACGTGGTGGCTGACGAGGGACGCCACGTTGGACAGGACTGTGGGTATAGTGGCATGGTGACCTGGTTGGGCCAGAGTGACGAGCTAGACCCTGTGAGCATACGATCCGGTGTTCATCACCCCGAGATTGGCAATCGGCTGGCTGAGAACGACCCACACGGAGAGTTGAACTCACCTCCATTGCGCAAAGACCAAGAAGCAAGAAGAGAGCCTCTTCGAAGTAATGACTAGAGGGCTTCATGCTCCTGAGGTTTGCGAGTATCCTCGCCCTGCGATTGAGCACTGGCAATAGTGAGCTTGCCGACTTCCCCACGACATATGAATAGCCGACCGCCGAGATGGCATCTGCGACTGTTACTGGATCTCGCTGCAACATCATCAAGACGTTGGCATTCATCTCGCTCACAAACTCCTGGCCAAGGAGCATTTCGAAGGGGTGCCTGTTGAAGTAGACCTCGAAGTGAGGCTCATCCGCGGCTGGCACCGTTCCCGGCGGAATGAGTGAGAAGATCCGGATGCCGCCCATGTCAGGCGCCAACCGAGTCTCCTTCCGCGCCGGCGACGACACGGCGCTTAGGTCGGAGGACTCACTCGCTGGAGTTTTGGGCGACAGTCTCGAAGCCGACGACGTCGATTTCAGCGCAGAGCTACTGCTGACACCGGCGCCGCCAACAGCACCAAAGGAGGACGCCGGAAGTAAGCATGACGCGGTCGACGTCCGCGAGTGGGTAGCAGGTTGCTTGTACCCCTGACAGACATGCCGGCGTCGGGCGCAAGTACCGCACGATGGGCGAATCTCGTCGCATTTGACCTTAGCCTTGCGACAGTCGATGCAGCCGTTCCGGGACCGTCGTGTCGGCGGAATCACGGGCGGCATAATGTTCGTGGGAAAACGTGGACGTGAGCGGCCTCGACTATCAGATGGGAGAAGCCCGGGTCGATCTATCGGGAAAGGCTCCGATTGAATGCTCGAGGTGTTCGAGACGGGAGTGCGCGAGATAGTCGCAGTGCGGGATCATTATCTGCTTCTCCTCACTTTTTGCCCACCAGACGCGATATTTGTCTGCAACTTTTTTTGTGCTTTAGGGCCTCATTAGTTGGCCCAGGACAAGGGTGTAATCGTATGCACTGCGACGTACCGTGCTTTGTGATGAGGAATACTCTAATATTATCTTATCAGATCATCTCCGACCCATAGGGACCCGCGAGTAAGCAGGGTTCAGCCGATATGAGTGAGGGGATGGGGTAGCCACTTGCGGCGGCACATCGGAGGTCACGAACTTGCTCGGCCGGGCCTAGAGATGGACAGTTGAGGCCCACAAGAGGGTCCATCTCGGTAGTTGGCCATGATGAAGTTTTCAACGTTGGACAAGGTTCGCAGCGTCTGCAGCGGCATCGGGTGAAGAATGGGTTGTTTTGTACTCGGACCGAGGCATCGAGGGCATGTCTGTGTTTTGGACGTATTCACCCATGGCTCGGCCTCGGTTGGTGAGTTCTTCTTCATGCTCGAGTTTTCAATTTGACAAGCCCCGTGAAACAAGCCGTGAAAACTCGAGGCAGCCCACTTCCCGACATCCAATGTCTACGCGTCTCGGAATATCGGTCGTCGCCCGAAGCCAGATTCAAGCCTAGCCATTACTTAGCAGTACCATTTGCGACTGTATGAGTAAAAGGCTTTTGGGTGTCGTCGGGCCCTCGTTGACTACGTTGAGTCGGTGCAGATCTCAATTTTGAGGTCATTGGGAGTTTACCTCTGGCTATGGATGGTGGGCTTCACATGCAGACAGGGGTATTCTGCATACCATCGGAGCTTGTCACGAGTCTCGCGCCACTACTAGACTACTTGATCGCCGATATGATTGAACTAAGCCTCTTCTATCCCGCAAGCAAATGATGCAGCCAAGATCAGAAGCGACACAAGGCAGGGATGTCGCCTATTCACCGGGCGACATGCTTGCCACAGATTCGCCCTGCTGCTATGCTTACTGATCGATTCTCAGAGTCCATCTCAAACCATTGCAATGTTAGGGGTGACTGACAACACGCAAAAAAGGCTTCGCCCGTCACTATCTCAAAAAACTAGGACTGACCAACTCGGCAGACTACAGAAGTTCGTCCCGCTTTTCCCTGTTTTCGAGCATTTCTAGACGGCTTCTGAATCTGCTGCTAGGTACCGTTTAGTGGCTGCCTACCCCGCGTTCCCTCGACTGGAGGAGCGAGGGCTGGCTTTGGCATGGCTGACTTCACCACTCTCTCTTGGCAGTAAGAAGGATGACATCAACGGTCGATCCCGTTTGTTGTGTCTGGTGGTAGTAGGTCATTGTACCGCACAAGAACGACCTGCCGACGTACAGGCTAATGGCGACGGTGCGAGACAGCCACTCGAATTGCTTGATTGGGACGAAGCTGTCTGCTGCTGTGCCACGGACGATGTCATTTAGTGTCTGGTTTTCTGGTTCTGAGTGAGGCGGTGGCACACGCTGCGATCGAGTCCCGCCGAGGTGGCTTAACATGCTGGCACGACGTCTGGAAAGCGCCGTAGGACACTCGGCGCCTTCTTTCAATATTAATAACATCAAGAAGTCCCCGTTGTCGGCTCTCTAGAGAATCTCTGGTTCCAAGCTGCATCGAGCTATTCCAAGTTAACTTCACTCCCGGTCACGCTCGGCACAGCCACGTAATATCCAAACAAACCTCAATACTCCAAAAACAGCCCTCCAACATGCCCTCTCTTCCTATCGAAGCCTCTCATAAGGCTCGCGACGCTGCCTTCGAGCTCATAGAGCGAGCGACCGGCACCGGTAGCAGAGTTTCCAGCGCTGGCAGAGGCGTGCGCTCCACCGCTCGGGTTATTAGCGGCGGCGTCATCGCAGCAATCGTCATTGGCTGCATCGTCGCCATCGTTGCCATCATACTCGCCATCTTCTTCTTCCGTCGACACAAGAAGCGACGCCAAATGCGCGAAAAGGAGATGCAAAAATACTACGGCGACAACCGCTCAAGCATGGGCTCTAGCAACTACAACCCCAACAACGCAACCAATCCCCAAGGCGGCTACAACTATGGCCAAGGGTACGGGTACGGACACACTGCTACACCCGGTCAGTACGGATACGGTGCCCCGGACACTGGAGGCACCGGAGGAGTCGCGGGAGTTCCGCCAGCTTATACCGCGGACCACGTCACGACTAAGTGATCGCGGATATGGGCGTCGGGAATTCGAACCGATGATGTTCAAGTTATGACTGTAAAGATATGACGGGCATTTAGCAACGGCGAATGGTGTACAAGTATGTGTAATTTTGGCGGGAACTAGTTGATATCACCCAAGTCTCTGTAAACATACATATACTCTTTACGAATTTCTATCTATGACTATGATGAAGATATACAGCATCTTCGGAATTTGATAAAACCCTAATTCTTCCGTGCACAAACTTGTTGCTTTGTTCTTCGTTGCGTTTGATCATGCTAGGCTGGGTACACATAGGACCTGATTAGTCGTCTACTTCCAGGCCGGCGCCCACGCTAAACATCTACCCGGGGGTATAGGGCGTCGCGGCCTCGCGTTTACACCCCCTACTTATATAGGGGGGTAAAAAACCCGCACTATACTAAAAAGCTATAACCACGCTAAGTCCGCCCTAAGTCTAAATTTTATACTATTTATACCTGAATATCGTGATATTTAGATTAATTAAAAACGCCTAATAGCTCTATTTTAACTATATTATTTTATAATACCTATCCTATTCTATAACCTTAACTTAAGTATAAGCTAAAAAGCTACTACTACCTTCTACGCCTAATACTACTATACTACTACTAGCCTTACCTAGAATTATAAGGCTAGTATTATTAAAACCCTTTAGGCTATTATAATATAATAAAATATATCCTATTCTATAGTTTTAAGGTATCTCTAGAAACTTAAGGCTAGAGAGAGTATTATAAGACTGGATAGTTAGCCTTAGTTACTAATTTTTTAGTAGAAAACGCTGCTCTTAAGGCCTTTATAATCTAGCTCTGAGATATTAGCTTCCTAGTAACCCTAGTTATTATTAAAGAGACTACTAATAGTCTCTAGGTAACCCGGGGCTAAGAGCTAATCCTATAAGGGTTTATATCTACTTAGCTCTAGGATTATCTAGAGCTTAAGAAATCTAATTTTATTAAGCTAGTTAAACTTTATTAGAAGGGAGTAGAGTTAGACCTATCTCTAATTTAGGACTTTTTTAATTAGCTAAGTACTTATATCTACCTATATAGTATTAAAGGCTCTAAGAGCTAGAATATTAATAAGTCTAGCTATTAGATTAGGTATTTTAATAGCTAGGTTTAAGTTATTATACTCTAGGATATAAACTAGAAGAGAGGAGTAGCTCTAGAGGTTATTAATCCAGCTAACTAGGAGTCCTATACCCTTATTAGATATAGTAATAATATTAGTAAAACTATCTTAGTATATATAATACTTAAGACTTAGCTAATTACTATTTAAGCTAAATATAATATAGAGGAGGGCGTCCGCTTTATCTAATTACCTACTACCTTCTCTAGCTAATAAATTATAATAGACTTTATTAAATACTTTAATAATTACCTATTTAGAAAGTTACCAAAGTTTTATAAAATTAGATATATAATAGAGGATTATTTTAATATTAATAGCTATAGCTACTAGTATAATTAGTAATATATATACTTAGTACTTCTAAGCTAATATACTAAATACTTAGTAGTCCTCTAGGGGAATATCCTAGAGCGCTTATATTGATTACTTCTCTTAAATAGCTTCTCTAGGGCCTCTAGCCACTGCATAGTGATTTTACCCGCTTAAGTATAATAGACCTTCTAACTCCGCGCCTCCTAATAATACATAGCCTTCGGTCACGTGATCCTTTCCTAACTATAGCTATACTTATACGTGCCTATAGCCTCACGATCTTTAACTTTATATTAATAATAACGTGGTTTTTAATTATTTAATAGATTACGAAACTATTAACTTATCCTCTCGCGCACTACCCGCGATACTAATACCGCCTCTATTACCACTTCATCCGCTAGAAGTCGTTACTATCTTTACTATACTATCGTTAGTAACGCTCTCTCTATTCGGCATAAGCTATACTTACTAACCCCTAAGGGGCCTAGGCCGCCTCTACCTTAACAGTATAGAGGACCTGCTCGAAGAAGGGCTACTCTATTAGGGTATATAATAACCTGCCTAGCTTCTACTACTAAGTCTACTTACTTAGCTATAATATAATTATAAGTATCCCCTCTAGGGGTATTAATAAGAGCCCTCTTAAGAGCTATATTAATAATATACTCTCTATATATAATAGAGTAATTAATAAAAGAGCGGGTTTTATTAAGTATATTAATACTAAACTCTCTAGCGAGCTCTTTTATATTATTAGTATTAAAGGGTATACCTCGTATACCTTTAGTATTTTTACATATAGGGTCTAGTATTAATATAGTTACGGATTTATTATAAGTTATAGGGATAAGGATAAGTAAGAGGGAGAGGTATAAGTGATTACTTATAGTAGGAACGTATAGGGTTCCTATATTATTTTCCTTAACTAATAGAGGGTATAGGTTAAAATACCTATATAGTATTTCCCAAATTATACCTACAAACTAGGTAAATTTGTTATAGTCTTTTTGCGAAGGGGCTGCGGCGTAATTCCGAGCTTAATAGCCCTTACTAATAGTACCTAGAGGCGGATTCTTTTATTCTTTTTAATAGCCTTTATAAGCTTCTTAGAGAGTTAAATACCTTCGCCGCGTGTATATATCCCTGCTATTAATATATATATATATATAATATTAATCTACTTTAAATATACTAATAGCTTAAGAAATCTATAAATAACGAACAACAACGATACGATTAATAATAAACGTAGTTTAAAAGAGAGGAAGGTATTTATAGACCTAGCTTAGTTCTAGAGAATAATAATAGCTATATATTCTTATAGAATTAAGATAGGAATAATATAGACCCTGAAATCCTCCCTTTCTCCCTTTCTTATACTATTAGCAGGTTCTAGCGAGCATATCCCTTTCCTTATCCCTTATATATTATTATAATTACTATTATTTAACTAGCGAGTTATAGCTAAGGTAGCTGAGGTAGCTATATATAATACTAATATAGAAATTAGTAGTCTTACTAAGCTAATAAGTATAGCGAGATTAACTAGATTAGTAACTAGAGACTAATAAACCCCTTATTGAGTTCGGAATAACGCCGTAGCCCCTTCGCAAAAAGACTATAACAAATTCACCTAGTTCGTAAGTATAATTCAGGAAATACTATATAGGTATTTTAACCTATACCCTCTATTAATTAAGGAAAATAATATAAGAACCCTATACGTTCCTATTACTTATAAGTAAACCCTCTAAATATTATAAAGTCGGACGCGCGCTATACTAGGGCTAATTATATTAGAGCTAAACGGGCTACTAAGGCTCTTATAGCAACGCCCTCGCTAAACCTTCTAGTAAGGTGCTATAAAAGCTACTATACGAGATAGCTCCTTAACCTAAAAGGTCGACCTTCTCGCAAGGTAAACGCTACTATATAAGAGGTAACTTATTAACTAAAGAGGTCTTTCCTAAGAGGTTCTTATAGCTAGAAGCATAAGAAGCTCTACTATAAGCAGGGCCTTATACCTCTCCCTCTTCCTTATCCTTATCCCTTAACTATATTAGTACTAAACCCTATATATAAAAACGCTAAGCTTGTGCGAGGTATACCCTTTAATACTAATAACGCGCGAGAGCTTACTAGAGAGTTTAGTATTAATATAATTAATAAAACCCGCCCCTTCTTTAGCTACTCTATTATATATAGAGAGTATATTATTAATATAGCCCTTAAGAGGGCTCTTATTAATATCCCTAGAGGGGATATTTACTATTATATTATAGCTAAATAAGTAGACTTAGTAGTAGAAGCTAGGTAGGTTATTATATACCCTATAAAGTAGCCCTTCTTTAAGCAGGTCCTCCGCACTATTAAGGTAGAGGCAGCCTAGGCCCTTTAGGGCTTAAATATTAGTAAGTATAGCTTATACTAACTAATAGAGAGAGCGTTACTAATAATAGTATAGTAAAGATAGTAACGACTTCTAGCGGATAAAGCGGTAATAGAGGTAGTATTAGTAGCGCGGGTAGTATACGAGAGGAAAAGCTAATAGTTTCGTAGTTTAAATAATTAAAAACCACGTTATTATTAATATAAAGTTAAAGATTATAAGGCTATAGGCACGTATAAGTATAGCTATAGTTAGGAGAGTTACAATCACGTGACCGAAGGCTATATATTATTAGGAGGCGCGGAGTTAGAAGGTCTGTTGCACTTAAGCAGGTAAAATCACTATGCAGTAGCCAGAGGCCATAAACCCCTTATTATTATAGCCCTAAGTACTAAGAGCAACGTGCTAACCTTTAAGAGATATTAATATAATAAAGCTATAAATTCTTCTAAGATAAGAGCGTTATTAGGAAGACCTTTCTATATTAAGTAATAAGACTTAAGGTAGATCTATAAGAAGCCTAGAGTAATAAGATCGAGGTTATTAGACCTTTCTTATATTTATTTAGTTATTTAGTTTAGATTATTTCCTTTTTTATTAATTGAAAAGATTTATAACTACCTACTTTATCTTTCTAATTAGAAGATATTGTAATAATAACTTTACTTTATTAACTTAAAGACTATATTACCTTAATTATATAATATTAACTTTGATATTTATAGACCTATAAGTATTATATCTTCTTCTTAATTAGCTAACTTAGATACTAGATCCTCTTTTAATAAGGGGAAGTAGCCTAAAGAGAGATTTATAGGAGCTTTATTTAATAAGATATAACCTCGTGCTATAAGATAGCTAGCCTCTAATAATAGTTTAGATAGATCTATAAATCGTATCTTAGGGATAGAGGTAACGCCCTTAAGTACTCTGCGTTCCCCTAAAGGAAGTTATACTAATTAGGATATTATAGCTTTTACTAATCTCCTTATAAGACGTCTTATTATTATAGTAATAACTCCCTACTTAACTAGAGCGCCTAAGTTTATTAGTATTAATATCTCTAACGTTATTACGAACTATAAAAGCCTTTCGAAGCTTTGCTATAAGGCTAATAATAATATAAAGAATAAGGTCTATATATATAGCTCTAGTAACTATTAAGACGTAGTAAAATTCTATATTAGTAAAGCTAAGACTTAGAAAGAAGCTAAGGAGAAACTTCTATATTAGTTGAGATTTATAGACCTAAAGTCTTAGTAGGACCCTACTAAGGACCTTTAGAACCTAGTTATAGGGTCTTATATTAAAGATAATAACCCTTCCTAGGTTATAGCGTTAATTACTACTATTTAATAGCTTTAAAAGAGAGCTATTTAATATAGAGACCTAGAACTTATTAATACTAAGGTTATTTATATTACTTATCGCTATTTTTTAGACAGAGCTATAAGAGCTATAGCCTAGAGTCTTAGCTACTAGCTTATTAAGGTTATTTCAAAGTAGTAGGTTATAATAGAGGACGCTCTAATTAAATAATCTACTACCTAATTAGAACTTTAGTAGTTATCTAGCCTCGTTAAGCTTAAATTAATAATAACGCTTTAAGTCCCTATAAATATAATTCTAATAAGGTAGAAGGCTATAGCTAAGGAACCCTCTATAGCCTAGACTACTAGCTTAATTAGTAACTCTCTCGTAGAAAACTTTAGAACCCTAAATATTAATAGGGCTAATTATAAGATAGATATCTTAACCCTTATTAAGAGGGTTAGTAGCTAAGGAGATAATACTTTTAATCTAAATACTATAGAAGCTATTAAGCCTTATATATAATAACCTTAGGACTATTTATAGACTTAATACTAATATTAATAGTACTTTTATCTATAAGCTAGATATAGGGACTATCGAGGAGGATATTAATAATACTAGGGATTTAGAAGAGGTAGAGCAAGAGGAGGCTATAGAGGTTTCTAGTAAGATAGGCTACTATATTATATACCTTTCTAAGCTATAGGAACCTACTAGTTTTATAGCGCTATAAAATATATCGTTATTAGCTATATTACGAATCTCGAGGCTAGCTAGAATAGGGTTTACTATTATATATCTCCCTATTATTATATTAGCACCCTAGATATAAGTACTAAGGTTAAGATAGGTATTATTAATAAAGGCTATAACTCTAAATTAGTAGATAGCTAGATAATTTTAAAGTATATCCTAATTAACGAGGATACCTTTCTATACTACGTAGTTACTACGAGTAAGTTAGTAGAGAAGTAGTAGCTAAAGCTTCTAGAGGAGGTTTTGAGGGTTATTAGTTATAATAAGGCACGCCCTAAGCTATTTATTAGCTTTATAAATTTAGTAAAGGATATTATATAATTATATAACTTTATAGACGTAACGTTCTTTATCTTTAAGCTAAAGAACTAGGATATTAACCTAGTAGAAGATATTACTAAAGCTAAAAGAGGGAAAGCTAGAGGTTATTATATAGAGCCTTATAATACTCGTATATAATATACCTCCTAATTAGTAGACCTACTTATAGCGCGAGACCCTCCTATTCGAATCGCTTAGAGAGTTATAGAGCTACTTAATAATAAGGAAGACGTTAAGGATACTATACTACTAGACGCCCTAAAGGAATAAGTTAAGTAGTAGATATAAGATAGATAGGATACGCCTTAGATTTAATATAATAATTTATAAATTAGTTATACTCTTACCCTTAAGCTATATAATAAGAGAGTAAATAAGAAGGTAGCTATCCCTAAGGCCTTCCTTTATTAGAACTAGCTAGATTAGGATAGAAGAGGTTATAATATTACTAAAGCTATAATAAGTAAATATAAGGTAAGATATAACTTAAAAGTATAAGAGGTCTTCGTTCCTACTAATATTACGCTCCTAGATTAATTTATTAAGATAGGAGTTAATAATAAGGAGTTATAGGAATAGATAGATTAATAGAATAATAATAAGAACTATTTAAAAAACTAAGCGACTTTAGCTATTATCTTCGTAGATTCGCCTAAGTTTTTATAAACTAAAGCTCTCTAATTTAACTACTATATAATTAATCCTATTTTCGAAATAAGTATTGTAATAGTGGACTAGGATTCTATACTACTTCTACTACCTAGACGTATTACTATCCTAGACTTCGTTATAACCTACTAATAGATTACTATTACTTTTTATAGCCTTATAAATATACTAATTAGAGGAATTATTAATAGTAGTTCTACTATTAATCTTATTAGTAAAGCTTATATTAAATATATAAGCTTATAGAGCGATATAGTTAAAATAAATATAAGGATCTGCGGGATTACTAATAGAGAATAGAGGACCTAATTCGTAAGCGTAATTATAGATAATATTTATATTACTAGTAATTAGATTTAAGATATTAGCTTTTTCGTTTTCCCTAAGAATACTTATAATAAGGACTTAGTACTAGGAGCCCCTTTTATCCTAAAGACTAGAATAATACTAGATTATATATAGAACTAGATTATTAGAGTCCTTTAGTCTAGGAATATTAAGATTAATATCCCCCTATTATTTTATATAAGAGACTCGACTACTTGCTTTCTAGATATTATTACTAATATAAACTACTTTATTTCTTCTTAGTATTAATATACCCTTATATCTCTTATAAAGGAGGGGAAATAGAGGCTATTACTAAAGGACTTAATATAGTAATAGGCTTAGACTTTATAAGAGATAATTAGTAAGTTAATAACGCTAAGGATAAAAAAGAGCTAGATATAATACTAGGGAGTATAAGAGCACACTAGGATATTAAAGCGATTTAATAAGCTTTTAAAAGCTCTTATAATCTACTAGATAAAGTTAAGTAATAGTTAGACCTAGATAAGGAGGTTATTAGTATTTTTAAAGAGTTTAGATTAATTTTTAATAAAATCCTAGAGATTATAATCTATAATAAAGTTACCCCTAAGCTTAATAAGATCTATAAAGCGATTATAAGTATAGGGTATATAGTAAGATATAATAGCTATAGTATTAATTATTAATACTAT
>JAVHLU010001632.1:0-27480 GCA_036785755.1 Colletotrichum ledebouriae
GTATTATTATTATGATTATTATGATTATTATGATTATTATGATTATTATGATTATTATGATTATTATGATTATTATGATTATTATGATTATTATGATTATTATGATTATTATGATTATTATGATTATAATTATTATAATTATTATATAACTATATATAGAGAGAGTATTATACTATTTTAATAGATAGCTTAACTAATAGAATAGTTAAGCTATCTAATTATTTTCCTAAAAAGCTGGATCCATTTAATCTAGAAACTTATAAACCTTATGTTATAAGTTTAATTCTAGATCCTAGATTTAAGTTTTTTTATTTTAAAAATAATAAGCTTTTATATCATTATAATAGTATAAAAGAAGACGTTATAGACTTATTAAGAAAGGAGTATAATAAGTAAGTATATTATTTATTTTATCTATATAATATAGTATTAATTATATTACTTACTAACTATAAATAGAGTTAAAATAGAAAGAGATAGATTTAACGTATCTAAGGCTATATTAGAAACTGGTATATCTAATTCAGATTCTGATAATGACTTTTATATTAGTAATACTAATATGGAAGTTGAATATATTAGTTACTTTGCTAAAAGGCCTTTAACTCAAGAGGTAAGTTGATAGTATTATTATTATAATTATAATTATAATTATAATTATAATTGTTATTGTTATTTATTAATATTAATATTAAGGCCTCTGGCCACTGCATAGTGATTTTACCTGCTCAAGTGCAACAGACCTTCTAACTCCGCGCCTCCTGACAATACACAGCCTTCGGTCACGTAATCTTGCCGACCACCTTTCCCAACCACAGCCGCACTTATACGTGCCCGTCACACTAGACAGCCTCACGATCTTCAACTTCACATCGACAATAACGTAGTTTTTTATTATTCAAACTACGAAACTATTAACTTTTCCTCTCACGCACTACCCGCGCCGCTAATACCGCCTCTATCACCGCTTCGTCCGCTAGAAGTCGTTACTAAGCCCTCTTGAGGGCTATGCTGACGATACGCTCTCTATATGTGACGGAGTAGTTAAAGAAGGAGCGGGTTTTATCGATCGCATCGATGCTAAACTCTCTAGCGAGCTCTCGCGCGTTATTAGCGTTAAAGGGCGTACCTCGCGCGGGCTTAGCGTTTTTATATACGGGGTCTAGTGCTAATATAGTTAAGGGATAAGGAAGAGGGAGAGGTATAAGGCCCTGCTCGTAGTAGAGCTTCTTATGCTTCTAGCTATAAGAACCTCTTAGGAAAGACCTCTTTAGTTAAGGAGTTACCTCTCGTATAGTAGCGTTCGCAGCACCTTACTAGAAGGTCGACCTTTTAGGTTAAGGAGTTATCTCGTATAGTAGCTTTTACCTTTAGCACCTTGCTCGAAGGTCGACCTTTTAGGTTAAGGAGTTATCTCGTATAGTAGCTTTTCTAGGCCACGAGAGCCTTAGTAGCCCGTTTAGCTCCGATATAATTAGCCCCGGTGTGGCGCGCGTCCGACTCTATGCGGTGATATTTAGAGGGTTTGCTTGCGAGTAGTAGGAACGTATAGGGTTCCTATATTATTTTCCTTAACTAGTAGAGGGTATAGGTTAAAATACCTATATAGTATTTCCCGAATTGTGCCTGCGAACTAGGTGAATTTGTTATAGTCTTTTTGCGAAGGGGCTGCGGCGTAATTCCGAGCTTAATATTAATATTAATATACTAACTTATTATAGGCTGATCCTTTATTATATTAGAAAAGTAATAATTATAAATTTCCAATACTAGCTATTATAGCTAGAGGATACCTAGCTATACTAGCTACTTCAGCTTTAGTAGGAAGGGTCTTTTCTATTTCTAGTAATATAGTTACTAGAAATAGAAATAAATTAAACCCTAATACTATAGCCGAATTAATTCTTTTAAAGTATTAGTAAGTTAGTACTTCAAAAGAGTTAGAATAAATCTATTTACTTAGTGAGGAGGAAGAAGAAAGAAGTATAAAAGAAGAAGAAGAATAAGCTTTATATATTTATTAATTATTTTCTTAGATTTATTTAATTATATATGTCTATTTATTTCTTTACTTATTATAATACTTAGATTATTACTATTACTATTTAGATTATTACCATTATTATTACTAATAACTATTGCTATTACTTATATAAACTAAGAGATAGCTTAATTACTGCTATTTTAGGCGGGCTTTATTGCCGAATTTAGCGGGATATCTGCTAGAAATCTATCGCCGCTTTAACCTAATTTATATACCCTACTACGCGCTATTCCCTATCCCGTCTAGAGGCTTATACCGCGAGGTACTACCTAAGGTTCCTTAGCTACGCTATCTAAACCGCTAGGTTCTCTATTAACTATCTTCTCTTATTACCCTAGCTTCTCTTGCTTTCTATATAGCTACTTAAGAATAGCTAGAAATAGCTACCATAATAAGACTAGAAATAGCTACCTCCTTATATTATAGAAACTATAGTTACTACTCTCTTCCTATAGATATTCTTTTGAAGTTCCTACTTTCTTTAGTCTCTTAATAAAGCTATATTCTAATCTCTACTTATCTCCTAGTTACTAGCCTAATAGTACTAGCTACCCCCCCTCTATATTGAGATATTATTATAATAGCGTAGAAATACGGATATATACGACTCTAATACCTCTTTCTCGCTTAATAATAATTACAACGTTTCTAACTAGGAAAATAGCCTAAATAACGTTCTAAGCGACGATAAGGCCTTCTATAAATATAATAATACTAGAACTATCTATAGGGAAGACGCTAATGCTAATACTAATAGAACTCTCTATAAAGATAATAACTTCGATTTAGAAGACTAGGTTATGCTCTTTAATAGTACTATTTATCTACTTAAATATTAGCTACGCGAGTTAGAGAACTTTAACGAGGATACCTTCGCTTACTAGGATTATAGCCCCGGGACGACGTTACTCCTTAACGCTATAGAGGAATAGTAGTACTAGTATAGTCTACTGAATTTTATATACGTTATAGCTACTAATACGTCTTTCTATATAGTTATTATAATATGATTAAGTGCGATATCTAATAATGCTATACGACTATCTCTACTAGACTTCTATATACCTTCTTTAACTAGTTCCTAAGTTAGAAGGTTAGTAAGGATAGTACGAAGAAACGTAGAATAAGGAAAAAGAGCTTATTAGGTATATATTAGAAAGTCTATAGGCTATTTTATAAGAGAGCTATATATAATAAGGTTAACTTAAAATTAAACTATACTATATATAGGGAAAGTATTACTTCCTACCTAGAATTAGTTCTAGAACTAACTAACTTAGGTTCTATAATCTATAGCGAAAAAGTATAATCTAAATAAATAGTAGCGAGCTAATTAATATATAATAATTAATAACCTTAAGTAGTAGATTAAGACTACGCTTAGTATAACGAAGAAATTATTTAAGCTTAGAGAACTACGTATCCTCGCTATACTCTATCTCCTCCTCCTTACTCCTATTAGCTCTTAGCTAAAAGTAATATTAGACCTACGCTTTAAGGATATTAAGGTTACTTTAGTAAGAGATCTAGAAGGTAGGCTATATAAGCTACTTATTTAGTTTACTCTAGAGTTTACTAAGACCTACCTTAGCGAGAAGGAATAGTATATATACTCCTTATATAATATAATAAGTATAGCTAGCTAATATCTTAAGAAAATATATATAATCCCTAAGATAATATTTAATCTATCCTTACTCTTAAGCCCCTATATTTTTCTCCTAGGTATCCTTTTTTAATACTAAGCTTTCTATACTCCGAGCTTTATATTATTCTATTACTTTTATAACCTCGATATTTATCCTAATAAGCGAGAGCTTCTACTACCCCTAAGGGAAGACCTTAGCGAAACCTATATATTCCGCTAAGCTATTAAGATATTAACGGGCTATTAAATTTCCCCTAATAAATATATATCCTCTAGTATAATAGTAGCTTAGATTAAGAGGATTAGCGAGATTCTAGGCTTTAAGTATCCTATGATAGCTTATAATCTATGTTATAATATAGCTAATACGTTTAACTAGAGCGGTCTGTTATATATAGCCCTCCGTGCGACCTATACTAACTCTATTCGTAGTTAATATTAGCGAGGCGCTAAGAAGCTTAGCTATAAGATATAGTAACTCCGATCCTTTCTAGAGGTACTATCTTAAGCGGAATATCTCTACTAATCTTTAGGGTATACTTCGTAGATAAAAGCTATAGTAGGCACTTCTTAAATAGTCTTATAGTATTAGTTACTCTATATCCTAGCGCTATTCTATTAATCTTATAATAGAGTAATCTACCTCTATATTAACGTATCCTACTATTAGAATTCTAATAAAAGCTACTATAGGACTATATCCTAGTTCCTAATAGTATAAAGATACTAAATAAGCTATATGAAACGAAAAATAGAGGCTTAGGAGAGAGCTAAACTAGATTATTAGAGATAAGTAGACTAGTAAGCAGGCTATAGATAATATTAAGCGCTAAATCTATAGCGTTAGGTTTTCTAAACCCTTAACTAGAGATTTTAGTTATCCTTAGTAGCTAGTATAGAAGTAATTACTTATAAAGCTTATAGCCCTGATTATTATAATACTAAAAGGGTAGTATACTCGTAGAGATAATACTATTAAAGCAATATCTATATACTATCTTATTTAAGAAGGTTATACTATACGCTAGCCCTAATAAAGGCTAAAAGAGGTAAACGTTCCTCCTCCGCTAGTTACCCTAAGAGAAGATAGCTTTTTAGATAAAGCTATTTTATCTATTTTTATTACTAATAAGAATTAATAGCTAAGATTGTGCTTTATATATATTAGTTAAGCCTTATATCTACTAGTAGATAACGAATAGTAGGTAAACGAACTTAGCTATAAGTTCTATACCCCTAGTAACTTAACTAAATACTTTAGACGTAAGCACCTTTCTAAGGTTATAGATTGCAATTACCTAGTCTGTAAGGTATATAATATAGCTCTTAATAATGAGATATATTTCTAGCGTTATATTAGAGAGATTTATAGCACTATATCTTAAGTAGTAGCTACGTTATAAAGCAGAAGTCCCTAGGAAGATAATACTAGTTAGGGTAAAGCTAATACGAAACCGATATTACTTAACTACGACTACCTAAGCGTAATACCTCGCCTATAGAGTTATACTACACGGAATGGTTATTAACGGTCTCGACGATCGGACGGTATAGCAATTTGCAAACTATTATAATTATATAATATTATAGCTATTAGAGATATGTCTTAGTAAAGCAGCAGCAGCGCTATATTAGTATAATAACGACTATAGGTATCTTTAGGTTTTTAGTGCTTAATATAGCTATCTATATTCATATCTAGATTCCTAATTTATTAAGTATTTAGACGCTATCTAAAAACTACTACTAATCTAGAGGGGATAAGTATAAAAGCTATAATATATATAATTAGGTCTATTAAGTAGAGCGACCTACTAATTAGAGAAGTCTAGAGTCTATTTTACTTTAAAATCTACCTCTTATAGCCTTTCCTAGTCTTTCTCTACTTAATCTAGTTAGAGTGCCCTAGTAAAACGCTATATCTAACTAATACTATCTATAATAATACTAAGTTATTATAGACTAAACGAAAGAAAGCTCCCTATCTATAGTACTTATATTAAATATAGAGCGCGATAGATATAGAGCTTTCTTCTATATAGGAAAGTATATATAGGAGCTATAGTAGTTCTAGCGTATCGGTTTTAGCACGGCGTTTCTAGTATATTAATTCTAGCATATTAATTCTAGCACGTTAATTCTAGCACGTTAGTTCTAGCATAGTAGTTCTAGCATAGCGGTTCTAGCATAGCGGTTCTAGCATAGCGGTTCTAGCACGCTATGTTTTAGCACGTCCGTTATAGCACGCTAGCTTAAGTATATGGCATTAGTTATAGCACGTTAGACATAGCACTATAATAGTAGTTTTTATATATGAGTTAGCCCTGAAATCTTATAAAGAAGCGATTTATAATCTTCTTCGATTTATCCTTAAACATATTTATATTAGCGTAGTATTTATTAGTATAGAAGTACTAGTTATAGTATAAACCTAAATATAATATTGAAGCTATTATTAGTATATATCTAGCTTTAAAGTAGGGTAACTATCTTTATAAGCTATAGCCTTTACCTTATATAACGCCAGAATTACTAGAAAGAGCGTAAAAGCTCTACTTATTCCCTTAAATATAGGACTAGTTTATAAGCTAAGGCGTAATAAGTACTAGTAACTACTATTAATTTAATAGTAAGGTAGATATATTTCTTTATATACCTAGAGGTAGGGAAGACTACTCTAATCTTAAATCTATTTCCCTAATTAGTAGAGCTATTTACTTTTTTATTCTAGGATACTAGCTTATTATAATACTAGTAGCTTATATATAGTTAATAGAGAGAGATAGTAATATAAAGTAGCTAGTCCTAAGAGAAGGGATACCTATAAGGTAGTATTAGCCCTATCCTATTAAGTAGTAGCGCTTAGTAGGTATATAGAAGCCTTTATTATTAGATAAATATAAGCGCTATAAGGAATAAGTAGGACGAGGGATTAATATAGAAGGCTATTATTAGTATAGAGTTTTATATATATTTAGCCTTTCTATATATTATCTCTATACCTTATAATATAGTATTAGACCCTCCCTTATCTATATATAGTAAATCTATACTTCTTTCTAATAAAAAGTACCTATAAATTATAAAGCTACTATAGCTATACTATTAAGGAAGGAATATAATAAGCTAATAGATAGAATAGATATCCTTCCTATCCTTCTTAAGCGTGTTAAGAGATTACTAAATCGCTTATAGTGCTTATTAATTACTAACTTACTTATATTAGATTCTCTAGTAGAGGATATAATCTTCTATTTACTATTTAGAGTTAGGGCTAAAGTTAGGTTTCTTAATAAAAGTATGAAGTAATATCTTAATTACTCTAGTAAGCCTAGTTATTAGTAAAGCGCTAGTCTAATCTATAACGCCTAATTAAAATAAGGATTCTCTCTAGATCTTAATACTAATAAGCCTATTAAGGTATAAGTAAGCGTTCTATTCGTTTAAGTACTACCTACTTCCTCTAAATTAGAGCTTTACTAGTAAACCCTCTCGGCTTCTTCTTCTAATATATCCTATACGAAGTTACTAACTAGTAAGCGGGGTAAATAAATATAGTAATAGTAATGGCGTAATATAGGCTAAATAAACTATATTTATAAAATAATATATAGAGGCTTACTCTAGCTTATATGATCTATCTTATACTAGGTATTTTAATTTATATAAGACTTTATATTAAATCTTAAATCTCTTATTATTAGTTATTTTCTTAGAATAAAGAAGATCCTATCTATTTATTTACCTAGTTTATTCCTTATAACTACTTTTAAATACTCCTCTACTACCTCTAGATCTTTAACCCTACTTACTTCGCTAAGATAATAATACTAAGTTAGCTACCTCGCTAGGCCTAGGGCTAGTAGGATAAGATACTAAAGGTCTACTAGTAAGTTAATAAGTAATCTACTTATATATAAGTAACTAGAGACTCCTTCTATATACTAGGTAGCGGGCTTACTATTAATAAGGCTATAGTCTAGTTTATAAGCTACTTAATAGAGATAATAATAATACTAAATAAGCTAACTCTAGTTAGCTTTAAGGTATAGATTTTAGCTTAGAAGGGGTATTACCTCTAGTAGTTATAGTATATATATAGTAAGGGCCCGTATAGACTTATCCCTTAAGCCTAGCTAGCCTAGGGCTACGAGGGAGCTAAAAAGGCAGCGCTAACCTAGACCTAGCGGGTTATTATAACCCTTATAGCCCTCCTACTAGCCGCTATATATTATATATTTCTAGATAATCTATTTGCTTCTATAAAGTTATTCTAAGCCCTCTAGAGGTAGAATATTAGGGCTACTAATACCTACTAAAAGGATAGCGGGATCGACGAGATCTTAATTAATAAGAAGGTTAACGAGGGGAAGGGAATACCCTAGGGCTAGGTCTACTATATCCTTATAAAAGACGGCTAGGTATATTAACTAGAGCTTTCTTCCTAGACTATTTTTACTAAAACGATGCTTATAGTTTATTTAATAGATTATAGAAGGATAATACCCTTATACTGTTTCTTACGACCGTCTTCCGGGAGACCTCCGAAGTTCTCCGTCTCTAGCGCCGGCCTACCGGAGATTCGGCTGCAAAAAAGGAGGCACGCTGGGTCTTCGGCTCTGAGGCTGAGCCTGAAGCCACTCCTGAACCCTCTTCGACCAGCTGCATATCATCGCCGGCGCCTCGAAGTATCGTAGGCTTTGACAACACAGCCCTTATCTCCCTAACGGCTCCTCTATCTCCAGCTCCTTCAACTCCAGTTCTCCGCCGGTCCCGCAGGGGCACGGCCCCTGCTGGTGGCTATGCTGAGGTTGACTCTGACACAGAAAGCAACGCTAATGAGAGCCCGAACACGTCCTCAGGTGACGACAGACCGTTTGGCAGGAGGAGCAATCCCCTTGGCTCGCTTGGCCAGCCCTGCAGCAAACGACGTAGGGCGTGCTCTCATGAGGAATTCGCCAGCGGAACAAGAGCATCCAAAAGAATTCGCGGATCGCAGGAAACATCGACTCATGCCCTAAGAACGAGAAGGTCGCGGCGGGTAGCAGAGCCCATGAAGCAGGCAGATGTTATAAATCTCACGCAGTCAGAAAGCGTATCGGGTGAGGAGCAAAACACAAATCATGTTCTCGCAACCTTCGACGAGTTTCCCCTACATTTCGCTCCTCTGACAAACTTCGTCCTCAAGCGCACCATCGTCGGTCATGTGACGACGTTCACAGTTGAATGGCAACAGGTGAACCCTCATTATCGATGCCAAGCCCCGCTGAAGGTGATCCAGCCCCCACCCAGTCCTTCACTGCCTGGATCAGACCTCGCACGATTCTCACGACGACACAGGCAGGCCTTTTCAAAAGAGGAGGATACACTTCTGTGCGAGTTGAAGCGGGGAAAAAAGCTGTCTTGGAAAGAAATTCACCGTCAGTTCTCTACCACATTTCCGGGACGAACTATTGGGACATTGCAAGTTCGTTACAGTACCAAATTGAAGCATTGAATCGGTTTTTGTATTTAAACATCTCCATTCCAATCATTACTTTAGCTATCATGAAACTGTAGTGCAATCAAGCAGATTGATGCGCGTGAAACGTCATGGTGACTCTTAGAGGGCGTGCGCGCTGCACCTGTATTACTTCACGGTCTGAGCCGGACGTCTCGGAAAATGACAGCTGCCTCCCTACCAGTCCGTGGTATCCAGCTGATCTTGAGAGACAAGACAAACGACCTTCGCGTGAGCGTCATGCACGAACGATGATCGAGCACAACTTGACAGTCATGTGTCGCTTCAACGAGACTGTGCTTGTAGGTGATTTTGATTGAAAGATAGTGTTCCCGGAATGGTCATAGTGATGGGTTGAGAGAGCAGACGGCTCCTTGGCCACACCGCCTATCCAAAAGGTCTGCCCCCACTATGTCCTACACCGCCTTCCCAGGCTCAGCTTGCTTGGTGCGCGACCTAGCAATACACCGCTTGCCGAAAAGGCTGGAATGCAGCCCCCCTATCTATATTATACTACCTCCCTTTTAAAATTAGTAGGGTCTTATCGCTACCTCTAATTATAGGGGTATATTAGCTTAGAGCCTTAACTACCCTTAGATACTACCTATGCTAAATAATAATTACTTCTAAAGCCCTTATAGCTTTATTAACTACTTACTTAATAGAGTCCCTAATTAATCTCGCAGGCTTTACTACTTAAGGTTAAGTATTTACTATATCTCTACTACTTACTTATCTAGCTTAACGCTTTTTAAGATATCTTTATACTACTTACTTAATTATATTATATCCCTTAATATTATACTTTAACTACGCCTAGGCCGCCTCTGCCTTAATAGTGCGGAGGACATGCTTAAAGAAGGGCTACTTAATAGGGTGCGTAACGACCCGCCTAGCTTCTACTGCTAAGTCTACTTACTTAGCTATAATATAATAGCAAGTATCCCCTCTAGGGGTATTAATAAGAGCCCTCTTAAGGGCTATATTAATAATACGCTCTCTATATATAATAGAGTAGTTAAAAAAGGAGCGGGTTTTATTAATTATATTAATACTAAACTCTCTAGTAAGCTCTTATATATTATTAGTATTAAAGTATATACCTCGCATAAGCTTAGCGTTTTTATATATAAAGTCTAGTACTAATATAGTTAAGGATTTATTATAGGTTATAGGGATAAGAATAAAGAAGAGGGAGAGGTATAAGGCCCTACTTATAAAGCCTCTTATACTTCTAGCTATAAGAACCTCTTAGGAAAGATCTCTTTAGTTAAGAAGTTACTTCTTATATAGTAGCGTTTATAGTACCTTATTAAAAGGTCGACCTTTTAGGTTAAGGAGTTATCTTATATAGTAGCTTTTATAGTACCTTTAGCACCTTACTAGAAGGTCGACCTTTTAAGTTAAGGAGTTATCTTATATAATAGCTTTCGTAGCACCTTACTAGAAGGTTTAGCGAGGGTATTTCTAGGCCACGAGAGCCTTAGTAGCCTGTTTAGCTCCGATATAATTAGCCCTAATGCGGCGCGCATCTAACTTTATATAGTAATATTTAGAGGGTTTACTTATAAGTAATAGGAATATATAGGGTTCCTATATTACTTTCCTTAACTAATAGAGGGTATAAGTTAAAATACCTATATAGTATTTCCCGAATTATACCTGCGAACTAGGTGAATTTATTATAGTCTTTTTGCAAAGGGGCTGCGGCGTAATTCCGAACTTAATACTTTAACTACTAGCGCTCTATAGTTTAGAAGCTTAACTGCCTAAGTATACCGCCTTCTAAATATATAATATACCCTGCCTTAGCCTTTCCCTATTTAGGTATATAGGCCGGCCGACCGCCTCCCTAAAATAGAATATATTATTCGCTATGATTTGGAAGTTTAAACCCGTTAGTTCTATCGCGAAGTATAAAACATAGATCTATTATCTTAGCTATTACTCTATAGTATACTAGACTAGTATTAGCATGCTTATAAGTATTCTTTATTATTATAATTATCTATCTCTTTGCTATTACTATAAACTAGATAACTTATGTTACGGCGCTGGGTTGGACCTCCCTGAATTTCGGGTCACGTGATTACTAAGCGACTCTTTAGCTTTCTAGGGCTACGCTAGCCTATAGTTAGACTTTCCCTTCTTTAACGTAGAATCCACTTAATATAGCGTAATTAAAATATATTAACCTTTATCTATTCGCTATTTGTAATACTATTCTACGTTTATCTATCTATTCTCTAGAGATAGAAGTATAATATCTTAACTAACTACTACTCTAACCCTATTAATTAACCGACGCGAGTATAGTACCTAACTAAGCGCTAAGCTAACTAATCTATACTAACTAACCGACTTAAAATTAATTAATACCCCCCTCTACTTTATTACTAATATACTAAATAAGTTATAACTAGCTAGCTATAGTTATAAAGCTATAACTACGCTTATACCTAATACTAAAAAGCTCCTAGAGCTTTATATTAAAACCCTTTAACGCTACTATACTACGCTATTAAACTATAATACCCCCTTATATAAGGACTTAAAGGTTTTTAACCTAAATAAACCTATATATAAGCAGCCTATTAAAGGCCTATTTATAGACCTTAATATAGAGGGATATAAGAGCCTAGCCTAGAGCGCTATTACTAAGCTATAGAAGTTCCTTAACCTCCTTATTATTAACTATAATTACTTAGGTAAGGGCTAGAAGATTACCCTTACTCTTAATAATATAATATAGCTATTTTAGAATAACCCTAACTCGACCCTTACTTAGATTTAAGACTAGCTTATAAAGAGGGCTGCTTAAGATACTAAGTCTTAAGCCTTATATATTAGATATATTATTATTAGTAATAACCTTTATATAGTATATAATATAGCTCTACGCTTAGAATATAAGAATTAAGACCTCTAGGAGCGTTTAGAGGATACCTATACTATTATTAATAATACTAAGTAATCCGCTATACTTAAGCGTTATTAAGAGGAGCGTAATTAAGCCTAACGAGACGCTACTATTATTACTAAGGAGCGTAATAAGGTAAGGGATACTAATAAAGCCCTATTTTAGCGCTTTAAATATAATATAGTTAGTACACCCCCCTCTATAAGCCCTCCCTCTAGTAACTATAGTGCCGCGCTTTAGGCGATCTTTAACTAAATAATATACCTTAAGAGTTAAGTCCGCTCTAGCTTATTTATATTAACTACTAGCTATAGTAATACCTAGCCTACTAAGATACTTAAAGTCCTTATTTTTATAAGTACTAAGGGTACTAAGTCTAAGCACCTAAAGTTCGATACTTAGCTTTTTTATATTAAGATACGCCTTAATAATAAGGAGTATTATAATAAATCCTAACGCTTTAAATATATACTCTTATACCTTAGAGGAACTACTTATAATATCCTATTCCCTCTCCTCTTAAGTAACTTATTTTAAAGTGTTATAGCGGAATAGCTTATTAAAGAGCTAAAGGGTATTTTTATAAACCTAGTTTAATATAATAAGGCCTAGATAAAGCTTAATACTCTTATTATCTTATTTAAGGATATTTAAGTTAAGTAAGTAACTTTTACTAAACTCGCTTATAAAGCTAAGCTCTTAGAGTCTTAGTAGTACTAGAAGTTCTATAAGAAGCTACCTATCTCCCTCTAGAACTAGTGCTCTATTTATTATATAAATAGCGCCCTTAACTTCTAGGACTATACTACCTAGGTCTATACTATAGCTTATATTATAGCGCCTCCTAATACCTATTTAGCTACCTAAACCGCTATACGAGGCCCTACCCTAGCGGCTTATACTAAACCCTCTAGTAGAGGGAACCCTCGTGCTTAAGCTTATACTAACTAGGGCTATATCCCCGAGGCTTTATATAAGAAGCTCTATAACTAGGGCGCTTACTTTATCTATAGTAATATTAGCTATGCCTCGCGGGATTACCCCTATAAGAGGGCTAGAGCTACTATAAGTATTACTAAGCCTACTAAGGCTACTAGTAGTAACTTAGAGCTAGTAGAAACCTAGAGCTCTTAATAAAAATAGACTCCCTATTAGGGGAGACCTAAAGAGATTAGTAATTAGTAATAATATCTATTAACTTATAATAACTAGTTAGTAGTAAGCTACTAGAGAAAGAGTTAATTCTAGTTTATAATAGATATAGTATTTACTTTAAGGCCCTTCTTAATACTAGAGTAAATAGCTACGCTTTTATAAATACTTATATAACCCCCTTATTCAGGGGTTTTTATTATACTAAATATAATAAGCTATAATACCCTATCCTAGCTACTAAGTTTAATAAAGAGCTATTAGATACTATAACTAAGGTATAAACGACTTATATATAAGTAGACCGCTAAGAATTAATACGAATACCCCTCTTCTAACTTAATATAGGGAGATATAACCTTATCCTTAGCTACTTATAGTTTAATTACTATAATATTAGCGTAGATATACGCTATTAGCGCTTATACTAGCTAAGCGATACCCCTATAGCCCGGGACCTTCCCTAAATAATTATATAAGATACTAAGGACCTCCTCTAACTTATTAAAATCAATATAGAGTATTAACTCGATACTAAACGCTACTAAGCTATATTTAAAGCTAAGAAATAGCTATATAACGCTTAGAAAGCTATAATAAGTAAGATAAAGGCTCTTATAAAAATTCTATAGTAAAATAGCGTAACTAGGGGCTTAGGATATAATAATAACTTATAGAAGATAAATATAGCGTTAAAGGGAGCGCTAACCGCGGAATAAGCTTAGCTTATATAGTATTAGAAGCCTAAACCCCTTACTCTTAAGGCCTAGCGAGCAAGGAGGAATCTTAATATAGCGCTTATTAGCGCTATAGGGTTTAAGAGGAACCTAAGATATACTAATATTAAATTAGGCTTTATATCGCTATATAAGCTCGATATAATAGTTGCAGATAAGCGAGAAGAAGAAGAAAGAGGCGTTAGCTTACTAGAGGTTAATAAAGCTAAGAATTAATAACTAATTAATAAGAAGCTCCCCCCCTATCTTTAGGGCTAGAGGGACTACTTTAATAAGATAGCTAGTAACGATTTACCTCCCTATTACTCTTATAACTATTAGATTAAACTAGAGCTTAGTATAAAGGAGTAGCTAACTTTCTACTTATTATATAAATAATTCTTATTAGAACTCGAGGCTACCTAATAATATCTCCTTAAGAACCTAAAAAACGGCTTTATAGCGCTAAGTAATACTCTATTTATATCTCTAACGCTATTCGTTTAAAAAGCTAATAGATATTTAAGGTTTATATCGACTTTTAAAAGCTAAATAGATTTACTAAGAGGGACTAGTACTTACTACTCTTAATTAATAAAATACTAAGCTAAATTAGCTAAGCTAGGTTATTTATAAAGATCTATATCTACTAGGCGTTTTACTAAATCCGTATTTACCCCGATTTAGAGGACTTAACGACGTTCTATACCCGCTATAGCTCCTATAAGTATAAGGTTTTACCCTTCAGGCTCTATAATAGCCTAGCGATATACTAATAGTATATAAACAATACGCTTATAGAATACCTAGACGACTTCTATATAGCGTATATAGATAATATCCTAGTTTATTTAGAGGACACCCTCTAGCACGAAGAACACGTTAAGAAAGCCCTTAATTAGCTATACTAAGTAGGGCTTTAGGCTAATATTAAGAAGTGCGAGTTTAGCATAACTATAACGCGCTACTTTAGGTTTATTATTATAACTAAAGGGACTAGCCCCGACCCTAAGAAGGTTTCTATAGTAAGAGACTAGTAGCTACTAACTATAGTATATAGCGTTTAGTCCTTCTTAGGGTTCTACAACTTCTACTACTAATTCGTTATAAATTATAAGAAGATCGCTAGGCTACTTACTAAACTTATAGCTAAAGGCGCCTAATTTAAATTTAATAGTAACTATATAGTAGTATTTATAATACTAAAAGAGGCCCTAACGTTAGCCCCTATCCTATGCTATTAGAAGCCCGAACTACTTACCTAAGTTAAGACGGACGCCTCTAAATTAGTTTACGCCGCTACCCTCCTCTAATAATAAACTAATAATAGCTTATAGCACCCTATAGCTTATTTCTTAAAAATAATATTACTAATAGAGATAAACTACCCTATTTATAACTATAAGATAATAGTAATTATTCTAGCGCTAGAAGAGTAGAGGGCTAAACTCTCTATAGCTACCTAGTATTTCGAGGTTATTATAGACTACTAACTACTACTCTACTTTATAACTAAGCAGCTCCTAAAAATCTACTAAGCTTACTAGTTAGGTATCTTAGCTAGTTTTAACTTCTATATCTAGTACTACCCGGGGCGTGAAAACGTATTAGCTAACGCCCTCTTATAGAAGAATAAAGACCTTTAAATATAATAAGCTATTTATAAGTCTAACTATACCTAGGTACTACTACTACCTACCTACTTATCCCTAGAGGTAGTAAGCAAACTATACTAACTACTTAAATCCGCTCTAAGTCGCCTTATAGTAGCTATTAACGCTCTAGAGCTAGAGGATAAGTTAAACGGTTACTTCTTAGTTAAGTATATCCTTTAGTTAAACTATAAACCCGATATATTATCGCTTAAGCTATTAAAAGTACTTATAGCTACTAAAAAAGAACGCTAGAAAATATAGGAAGGGCTCCTAATGATAAATAGGAAGCCTATAGTACTAGAAGAAGAAGACCTGCGTATAAAGTTAATTTATAAAGCTTATATTTAGAGTCTTATAGTATACCTAGGTTAGAATAAGACTATTAAATTTCTAAAGGAATACTACTACTAGCCCTGCCTAACTACTAATATTAAGTAGTATATTTATAACTACTATACTTACTACTAAGCTTAGAAGCTAAGAGATAAGCCTCCGGGCGAGTTAAAACCCCTACTAATACTAGACTACCCTTAGTAGTACGTTATAATAGATTTTATATCCTACCTACCTAACTACTATAGGTATAATAACGTATATATTATAGTATACTACCTCTTGAAGAAAATAGTCTCTCTCCCCTATTATAAGACTATTATAGCGCGGGACCTCGCCTAGCTATACTATACTTATATCTTCTAATATATAGGGTTCCCTATTATAATTATATCTAATAGGGGCCCTTAGTTTACTTCCGACTTCTAGAACGAGCTTAATAAGATAGATAATATAACTATATAATTAAGTATAGCGGGTTATACTAAAACTGACGGGTAGATAGAAATTCTTAACTAGTACCTAACTTAACGCTTATGCCTATAGATAAACTAATTCTAGGATAAATAGATTGAAATACTCCCTACTATAGACTTCGCTTAAGTAGTATTACTAAATAAAACTATAGGGCTTATATTATTTAAAATCGAGCGAGGATACCTACTATAAATAAGTTTTAACTAGGATTAATATATATAGAAGTTCTTAATAACTAAGGAAAAGATTAACTAGGGCGACGCCTAGTAATTAGTATAAAACCTCTATAGCGTTTAGGATATTATAAAAGGAAATATAGCTATAGCCTAGTAATATTATACCTGCGCTATAAATCGCTACTACTAACCTAATAACTTAGCTATAAGTAACTCTATTTATATATTAATAGAGGGATAGCGTTAAGAAAACTCTTTAAAGCTATTAATACTATAGGATAGCTTATAGCTAATTAAGGCTATAGGGCCTAGGGGGATATAGATACTAGATCTACTAAAGGAATATAACTACTACCCCGTATTCTACCTAAGTAAGCTCTAGAAAGCCGCAGGGGATCCTCTTCTAAGCTAGTTTAAAGCCTTACTACCCCCTATTAAGTTTAATTATAAGCTAGAATATAAGGTTATATATATAACTACTAGCTAGTTATACTAAAGATAGTTATAATATTACGCTAACTAGAAGGGCTATAACTACGATCCTACTTAGTATAATATTAAGAGTTTTAAGCACGCCCTTATAGCGCTATAGGACTTCTATACTACTAACCTAACTATAGTAGGACTACTAAGAAACCTTTTAGCTTAGCTTTTAGCTACTATACGGGACGAGGACCCCGCTATTATAGATAATAATAACGCCCTAGCGTAAGTATAGATAAGGAGGATACTTCTAGAGGAACGCTTATATAGTAATAGATTAGTTACTATGGATAGTAATACTAGTAAAAGGGGGGGTAATATTATAGCGCTACGTTAGACCTCCCTGAATTTCAGGTCACGTAACTAGTAGTTATGTGACTTACGGGTCACGTGATTACTAAGCGACTCTTTAGCCTTCCAGGGCTACGCTAGCCCATAGTTAGACTTTCCCTTCTTTAACGCAGAATCCACTTAATATAGCGCAATTAAAGTGTGTTAACCTTTATCTATTCGCTGTTCGTGACACTTACCTTAAGCGCTACGTATTATAAAGCCCTTTATATAACTAATTAGATAGATCCCTATATAATAGTTACTAGGGATTACCCCTCTCTAGTAAGCTATTTAAAGATATTAAATAAAAAGTTAGAAGAATAATAGATATTACCTTACTAGTTTAATAACTTAGTATATAATCTAATAAAATACTCCTAGCTATCTTAGCTATAATACTAAGGAGGCGCCTATAGAAACTTTCTTAATATATAGCTATTATGACCCGTTGGATGCAGAAGGACCAGGGTTGCCCCGTAGGCACGCCTAGCGCCTAGATAACACTTATATATAGGATAACATGGGAATAATAGGCCTTACTTAGTATAGAAGAACTATAGTATAAGTCACGTAATAATAAGATAAGACTAAGCAGGTAGTATAGATTACTAAGTACTTAGTAGGAACTACTAAGCGCTTATTAATAATTACTAAGCGCTTACTAATACCTAGATAGTAATTAGTATTAGGATACGAGAATAGTTTAGGACTTATATATAGTATAAACTTAAGCCTAGCTTAGGGATAGACTTCTATAGCTTTTTAGTAATTAACTTCGTAATTACCCTTACTAGTACTCTTAGCTTTATCTTATAATATAACCCTTTATAAGGATTATAACTAATTATCTTACTCCTTAATCTAAGATCTATTTAGTAATATAGCTTAGCAAGACCTTACTATTTACTAAGCGTTATCCCTTAGCTTCTATTAGTAGAAACCCTACTATTAGATAGCTAACTATAACACTTTAATTACTCCTATTTAATAAGTTAACCTTTAATACCTACTAAATAGTATAGATAAGATATCCTCTTATACTTCTATTTAATTACTTACTCCTAGCTCCTCTATTAGCTCTAGTAGATACTAGCTTAGTAACCTTTAGAAGGAAATAAATAAAGCTAAGATATAAGATACTAATAATAATAATAAAGAAATAGTTCTTACCCGTAATAATATATAACAAATCTAGAGAAACTTCTAAAATACTCTTAAATTAAGAATAACGTAGGAGAACTCTAGAACTTTATTAACTAGCTTAATATATAGCTATAAGCTAAGGAAGCTAATAATAATAAACTCTAAGAAGAAGTTAGAACCCTCCGAGCTACTAAGAATATTATTAATACTTTAGTCTAGGATAAATATAAGAAACTTAAACTTAGCTTACCTAACGCCTTTAATAATACCCTAGGATAGCTTAAAGGATTTCTAATCTAAATTAAGAACTACTAGGACTTCTATTATAATAACTTTTAGAACGAGACTAAGAAGGTTTGCTACGCTTTAACCTTTCTTAAAGGATAAGCCTTATAGTAGTTTAAACCCTCCCTTAAAGAATACCTATCTAAGGAAATACTAGACGAATATTCTACTAAAATACGAGATATTTTTAGTAACTTTTAAGGCTTTAAATACGCTTTAAAATCCCTATTCTAGGATCTAGATAAAAAATAATAAATAGAACGAGACTTACTTCGCCTTAAGTAGACTAAGTTAGCTAAAGACTACGCTATAGAATTTAAACGTATTTATATATAGCTAGACTTAACTAATAAAAATAAGATCTTTATATTCTATACTACCCTTAAGGATAAAGTTAAGGATAAGATTAGTAATGTCGACCGACCTAACGACTTTCTCTAATATACTAAACTTGCTATTAAGATTAATAACTAACTCTATAAATAATATAAGGAAAAGGGAGAACGATAATAGTTCCCTAACTAAGGATATAAACTTTAATAGTAACTACGCAACTCGTATTAACCTAGTAACGACTATTATGCTAAACGATCTAAGAATTAGCGATATAACCCCCGAGCACTATAGTATACTACTGCTTATAGATACTATAGCGGACCTATAGACCTTAGTGCGGCCTATAAGGACTCGAGCACTAGAAGAATAACCTTTAAATACTATAACTACAATAGACTAGGATATATCGCACGGACTACTACTAGCCTAAGAAGAAACTATTTATACTAGTTCCTAAACGAACCTAGTAAGTTAGTACTACTAATAAGCACGTACCCTACGATCGACTTAACTAGACCGCCTATTATAATAATAATTATAGAATTTATTCAGACTCTAAGGAATAAGTAGGATAGTACCCTAAGAACCCCTACTAATTAGGATACGACCTTACTAGAACGCGACTAGCACCTACTAAGATAATTATAATAGGATATCGCAGCTATACTAAGCTTAAAAGAAAGACCCTCGAGTAACTCGATAAAATATTATAGGATAGACAATTAGAACTATTACCCTTAATACCTATAATACTATATAAAATAAATAAGCTCTATATCTCACGCCTTAGGATAGCCCTTAGGGTATACTAAGAGAAGACGCTTAAAGAACTAGATATCGTTATATAGTAATAATAAATTAGAGCTATTTAAGTCTAGGTAGAACGATAAATTAAAGCTAGGAACGACTCTAAATAAATCCGATATATTAATAAAGAAGTATCTTAACTTATAGAGGAATCTAATACTCTTAATAAAGATACTAGAGAAAACCTCGATCCCTATATAAGATAATAAATTAATAGCTAAACTTAAGAAAAAGAGTTAAATACCCCTTACGATTTAGATAAACCTCGTAATGTTATATGCTAACGTGCTTAGCTAGAAGTCGCTTATAGGCTTATTCCTAGTATTAATAATACTAGTTCTAGACAGGAAATATTAGAGGATAAAGAGCTTAACCTATTCTAGTATAAAGATATTAAGTCTCTTTATAACGACTAAGTAGTATACCTTTATAGTATTATAGTAGAATTATATGAATATATACTAGAGTTAACTCTAACTAAATAAAATAATTCTTAACTAGTAATTACGCACCCTATATACTACTAAGTATTTTAAGCGTATTACCTTAATAATAAATATAAGGAATACCTTAGAGAAAAGCATAACTACTAGTTCTACCCCCATAAGAAAGATAAATAACCTATCCCTTATACCCACCTCGCTAGTTAACTTCCTTATTAGTAACTACGATCTCTTAATAAAGAAGGAACTGCGATATTTATACTAAGCTATGACTACCCTATATCTTACTTAAACGATAAAACTATATTATAGGAAAAATACCGATAAGACTAATATAAGGTTTATTTAATATAGAAGGTAAAAGCCCTGTAACTACTATAAGAAGGAAGCAGCCTACCCCGAGTGTATATTAAAGAGAATAGCCCAACTAAAGCACGACGCGAAGAAAAGCGAATTATAATACCTAGAGGTATATAATATTTAAAAAACTAGACTTACCTACTAATACGGGATAAGAATAGGTAATAATAATAAAGTCCCTATATAATACCAAAGCACTACTTATAGAAGAACTATACCTTACGATTAATAGAGTACTAACGCGCGTAATAATAGACTATAGAGCATAAGCGAATTTTATATTACTAAGAAGAGTAAATTAAAAATAGATTACTTGGAAGAAGAAAACTCTAGGAAGCGAGTACTACTTATAAAACGTTAAAGGAGATAGAGTTTAGTATAGTAGAGTCTTTATTAATTTAGAAATAGCATAACTCCCTTTAAATTGTTATAGCTAGAAAGAGTAACTCTACTTTAATATTTTAGAAATAGGAGATAAATATAACGTTATCCTAGGGCTTCTATAGTTATAGAAGTATAATCTACGGATAGATTAGAGAACTAGTTACCTTAATAAGTAGAAGACTTAGTCCCTAAGTAATAACCTAAGAGAGGTATCTTAAACGAGCTTAGAAAGACTCCTAAAGCGACGCAAAACTCTATATACTTATAAATTAAGGATATAAGCGCTAGGACGTTATTAGTAATAAGAATCAATAAGGAAGATCGATTACTACCTATCCTAGTAAAATACTAGTAATATAAGAAGTTATTCGCTAAAGAACTCGATATAGGATTACTAGAATATAGCAGCTATAACTACGAGATTAAGCTAAAACTAGGGAAAGAACTAATATTTAAAAAGATCTACGGACTTAATTAAGAAGAAATAGAAGTACTTAATACTTACCTAGAAGAGAACCTTAAGAAAGGATTTATTAAACCCTCGATATTACTAGTAAGGTACCCTATACTCTTTATACTTAAAAGGAATAGTAAGAAATAACTATATATTAACTATTAGAAACTTAACGATATTACTATTAAGAACTATTACTTATTACTACTTATCTCTAAGCTATGTAACCTCCTATATAGTACGAACTAGTTTATAGCCCTTAACCTTAAGGGAGCTTATAACCTTATCCGTATTAAGGAAGGCGAGGAATAGAAAATAGCATTTAGAACACGACGTGGATACTTCGAAATACTTATAATACCCTTTAGATTTATAAACGCACCTACTATATTCTAAATAATAATTAATACGATACTTTAATAATACCTCGATAAATTCGTTATAATCTACCTTAATAATATCCTTATTTTCTCTCAAACCCTAGAGGAATATAAGAAGCACATATATAAAGTACTCTAATAATTATAAGAAGCGAAACTCTTAGTTAAGCTAGCTAAAAGCAAATTCGACTAATAAGAAGTTAAATTCCTCGGATTTACTATTATACTGAGAATTATCTGAATATCTAAAGATAAGATTAAGGTAATTTATAACTAGCCTATACCTACTTATATTAAAGACGTATAGTTATTCCTCAGATTCGTTAACTTCTATCGACGCTTTATTTATAACTACGTGAAAACTAGTAGATAACTCTAAGACCTTACTAAAAAGGAATAAGTGTTCTAATAAATAGAAGAACACTAGAACGATTTTAAAAAATAAAATAGTATATAGAAAAAGATATCGTCTTATTAATCCTAGACCCTAATAAACTATTCGAACTTAAAACTAACGCCTTAGACTTCGCTATAAGCGCGTAACTTAGATGACGCGATAAAGAAAACTATTTTAACTAGTAGCCTGTATATTAAAAAAGCTCAGCGGACTAGAACTTAACTACTAGATCTATAATAAGGAACTTATAGTAATTATTAAAGTATTTAAAGAGTAGAGACTATACCTATTAGGAATAAAACACCCCGTTAAGGTATATATTAATTATAAGAACCTCTCGTATTTTATAACCTTAAAAGCACTTAATAAATAATAAATCAAATAGTTAGAATTCCTATCTAAATTTAACTTCGAGATTAACTATAGAAAAGGCAAAGAAAATAGAAGAGCTAACGCTCTTAGCTAATAACTAGACCACGACGTCCTAGTACTAGAAGAAACTTAATTTATTCTAAAATAAGATAAGAATAGAAACCTTATACTAGCTATAAAACTTCTAATAATAGCTAGGAAGGTTAGTACTAGCGCGACTAGACGAATAACCCCTAAAACTATTAGGAAGGTATACGTAGCCCTAGTATATGGATACTAAGGCGTTACTAAGATATAGAAACGTATTGAATAATACTATAATAAAACCGCTATATAGTAAGACGTAGTAAACGCTCTTAAAGACTGCGAAACCTATATAAAAAGCAAACCTAGTCAATACTAACCCTATAGGAAGATTTAACTACTAGGATAGGATAGGATAGACTTGGCTGCGCAACTTTCGGAAAACTCCCTTAGCGTATAGACCCGTTATAAGGAGACTATAGAGTAGAGCGTAGAGGAGAGGAGCGTAGTAGAGGGGAGGATAGTATTATTATTATTACTATTAGTACCTTAATAACCCTATACCTCGTTTTTTAGTAATTTCTTAGCAAACTTATATCTAATAAGGAGTATTTCTTTTAATTAGATCTACGAATTATTCTATATATCTTTTAAGCCTACTTCTAATATTCTTATCTACTTATAGGTAGAGCTATATTATTCATTATCTTTCTAGTTCCTATTAGTTCTAGCCCTTTCTAATAGTACCTAGAGGCGGATTCTTTTGCTCTTTTTAATAGCCTTTATAGGCTTCTTAGAGAGGTAGGTACCTTCGCTATATCTATATATCCCTGCTATTAATATATATATATATATAATTAATCTACTTTAAATGCGATAATAACTATAGAAATTTATAAGTAATAAATAATAACGATATATATAATAATAAAAACGTAGTTTAAAGAGAGGAAGATATTTATAGACCTACCTTAGTTCTAAGGGAAAAGTAATAGCTATGCTTTCTTATAGAATTAAGGTAGGAATAATATAGACCCTAAAATCCTCCCTTTCTCTTTTTTTTATATACTATTAGTAGGTTCTAGCGAGTATATCCCTTTCCTTACCCCCTTATATATTATCTAAACTACTATTATTTAACTAGTAAGTTATAATAGATATAGCTAAGATAGCTATATATAATACTAATATAGAGATTAGTAGTCTTACTAAGCTAATAAGTATAGTAAGATTAACTAGATTAGTAACTAGAGACTAATAAACCCCTTACTATTATAGCCCTAAGTACTAAGAGTAATATACTAACTTTAGAGAGATATTAATATAGAGAAGCTGCGAATTCTTCTAAGATAAGAGCGTTATTAGGAAGACCCTTTTATATTAAGTAATAAGACTTAAAGTAGATCTATAATAGCCTAGAGTAATAAGATCGAGGTTACTAGACCTTTCTTATATTTATTTAGTTATTTAGTTTATACTATTTCCTTTTTTACTTTATTTAAAGAAAGTTATACCTACCTACTTTATCTTTCTATTTAGAAGATATTATAATAATAACTTTACTCTATTAATTATAATACTTTATTACTTTAACTATATAATATTAACTTCGATATTTATAGACCTATAAGTATTATATCTTCTTCTTCCTTAGCTAACTTAGATACTAGATCCTCTTCTAATAAGGGGAAATAACCTAAAGAGAGATTTATAAGAGCTTTATTTAATAAGATATAACCTTATGCTATAGGGTAGCTAGCCTCTAATAATAATATAGATAGGTCTGCGAATCCTACTTCTAGGATAGGAGTAATACCCTTAAGCACTCTGCGTTCCCCTAAAGGAAGCTATACTAATCGGGATATTATAGCCCTTGCGGATCTCCTTATAAGATATCCTACTATTATAGTAATAACTCCCTATTTAACTAGAGCGCCTAAGTTTATAGGTACTAATATCTCTAACTTTATTACTAATTATAAGAGCCTTTTAAAGCTTTGCTATAAGACTAATAAAAATATAAAAAACGAGGTCTATATATATAGCTCTAGCGATTATTAAGATATAGTAAAATCTTATATTAGTAAAGCAAAGACTTAGAAGGAAGCTAAGGAGAGACTTCTATACTAGTTCGGATTTATAGACCTAAAGTCTTATTAAGATCCTAATAAGGATATTTAGAACCTAGTTATAGGATCTTATATTAAGGATAATAACCCTTCCTAGGTTATAGTATTAATTACTACTATTTAATAGCTTTAATAGAGAGTTATCTAGTATAGAGACCTAGAACTTACTAATACTAAGCTTATTGATATTACTTATTACTATTTTTTAGAGAGAGCTATAAGAGCTATAGCCTAAAGTCTTAGCTAGTAGCTTATTAAGGTTATTTTAAAATAATAAGTTATAATAGAAAACGCTCTAATTAAATAGTTTACTACCCGCTAGGAACTTTAATAGTTATCTAGCCTTATTAAGCCTAAGATAATAATAATACTTTATATCCCTGCAAAGACGATTCTAATAAGGCAGAGGGCTAAAGCTAAGGAACCCTCTATAGCCTAGACTACTAGCTTAATTATTAACTCTCTTATACAGAACTTTAGAACCCTAAATATTAATAGGGCTAATTATAAGATAGATATCTTAACCCTTATTAAGAGAATTACTAGCTAAGGAGATAATACTTTTAATCTAAACGCTATAGAAGCTACTAAACCTTATAAATAATAATCTTAGGACTATTTATAGACTTAATATTAATAATAGTAGTACTTCTACCTATAAGCTAGATATAGGGACTACTAAGGAGGATACTAGTAATACTAGGGATTTAAAAGAGGTAGAGTAAGAGGAGGCTATAGAGGCTTCTAGTAAGATAGACTACTATAGTACGTGCTATTTTAGGCTATAAGGGCCTACTAGTTTTATAGCGCTATTAACTATATCGTTATTAGCTATATTAAGTATCTTAAGGCTAGCTAGAATAGGGTCTACTACTATATATCGCCCTACTACTTTATTAGTACCCTAGATAAAAGTACTAAGGTTAAGATAGGTATTATTAATAAAGGGTATAACTATAAATTAACTAATAGATAGATAATTTTAAAATATATCCTAATTAATAAGGATACCTTTATATACTATATAGTTATTATAAGTAAGTTAGTAGAGAAATAGTAGCTAAAGCTTCTAGAGGAGGTTATAAGAGTTATTAGTTATAATAAGATACGCCCTAAACTATTTATTAGCTTTATAAATTTATTAAAAGATACTACTTAAGTATATAACTTTATAGATATAATATTCTTTAGCTTTAAGGTAAAGAACTAGTATACTAATCTAGTAGAAGATATTACTACTATAGAAAGAGGGAAAACTAGAGAGTATTATATAGAACCTTATAATACTTATTATCGCTAGGCTCCCTAAATAGTAGACCTACCTACGATTTAAGACCCTCCTATTTAAATTACTTAGAGAGTTATAGAGCTCCTAGATAATAAGGATAATACTAAAGACGCTATATTACTAGACGCCCCTAAGGAATAAGTTAAATAGTAGAAATAGGATAAATAAGATAAGCCTCGGATTTAATATAATAATTTATAGATAAGCCGTGCTCTTACTCTTAAGCTATATAGTAAAAGAGTAAATAGGAAGGTAGCTATCCCTAAAGCCTTCTTTTATTAGAACTAGCCCGATTAGGATAGGATAGTATATAACGCTACTAAAGCTAAAATTACTAAGTATAAGGATAGATATAACTTAAAGGTATAAGAAGTCTTTATTCCTACTAATATTACGCTTCTAAATTAATTTAATAAGACTAGAGAAAGTAATAAGGAGCTATAGAAATAAATAAATTAATAGAATAATAATAAGAACTATTCTAAAGGCTAAGCGACTTTAGCTACTATTTCTATAGACTTGCCTAAGGATTTATAAACTAAGGTAATTTAATTTAACTACTATATAATTAATCCTATCTTTAAGATAGGCGCTATAATAGAAGATTAGGATTTAGTATTACTTCTACTACTAAGACGTATTACTATCCTAGACTTCGTTATAACCTATTAGTAGATTGCTATTACCCTTTATAGCCCTATAAATATATTAATTAGGGGGATTATTAATAGTAGCTCCGCTATTAACCTTATTAGTAAAAGTTATATTAAGCGCCTAGGCTTATAGAGCAATATAGTTAAGATAAATATAGGGATCTACGGGATTACTAATAGAGAATAGAGAACCTAATTTATAAGCGTAATTATAAATAATATTTATATTAGTAGTAATTAGATTTAAGATATTAGCTTTTTTATTTTCCTTAAAAATACTTATAATAAGGACCTAGTACTAGGAGCTCCTTTTATCTTAAAGACTTAAATAACGCTAGACTATATATAGAACTAGATTATTAGAGTCCTTTAGTCTAGGAATATTAAGATTAATATCCCGCTATTATTTTATATAAGAGACTTAACTACTTAGTTCTTAGAAATTATTACTAAGATAGACCGCTTTATTTCTTCTTAGTATTAATATACTCTCTTATCTCCTATAGAGGAGGGGAAATAGAGGCTACTACTAATAGACCTAATATAGTAATAAGCTTAGACTTTATAGGAGATAATTAATAAGTTAAT
>JAVHLU010001633.1:0-27479 GCA_036785755.1 Colletotrichum ledebouriae
ACTATAGCTTATTAAGTAGCCTTCTATTAAATTAGTCCTCTAAAGAGCGAGATTATATACCCTTAAGATAACTTCTATATCTCCTTATTATTTATAAACGAAGCGTTGCTTATAATTAGTAGTACCTGCTTACCCCCTGAGTTACTAAAGTTTATTACGAGGTAATAAGTATAATATAAGTATTATATAACCTAGTTAGTAGTAGTATAGTAATAAGGAGCAGGGTTTATTAGGAATCTTAAGAGCAGGGAATATATAAAAGCAACGTTAGGTTAGATTATAAAAGTAATATAGAGTATAGAGCTAATCTTCTCTTAGAAACTCTTTACCTCTAATAGTATTACTATTATTATACTCTCTCGAGTTATAAGTTTAGAAGGGGGGTTACTAGCACTCTTAAGTTAAGTAAATTAAACCTTTTTATAACCCGCTCGATATATTAGTTATAGGAAAGGTATATTTTTATATAGCTTAGTTATAGCCTCTAGCCACTGCATAGTGATTTTACCTGCTTAAGTGCAATAGACCTTCTAACTCCGCGCCTCCTAATAATACACAGCCTTCGGTCACGTGATCCTCTCCTAACTATAGCTACACTTATACGTGCCTATTAATAGCCTCACGATCTTTAACTTTATATCGATAATAACGTGGTTTTTAATTATTTAAACTATAAAACTATCGACTTTTCCTCTCGCGCACTACCCGCGCTACTAATACTACCTCTATTACTACTTTATCCGCTAGCTATACCGTTATTAGTAACGCTCTCTCTATTTAGTATAAGCTATACTTACTAATATTCGCTACCTAGGCTACCTCTACCTTAGTAATATAGAGGACCTGCTCGAAGAAGGGCTACTCTATAGGGTATATAACGACCTACTAAACTTCTATTACTAAGTTTACTTACTTAGCTCTAATACTATCGCGCCTTATAGAGTCCCCTATAGGGGTATTAAGGTAAGCCCTCTTAAGGGCTATACTAATAATACGCTCTCTATATATAGCAGAGTAGTTAATAAAGGAGTAGGTTTTATTAATTATATTAAGGCTAAACTCTCTAGTAATCCCCTCTATATTATTTATATTAAAAGGCGTACTTCGCTTAGGCTTAGTATATTTATATATAGGGTCTAGTGCTAATATAGTTAAGGATTTATTATAAGTTATAGGGATAAGGATAAGGAAGAGGGAGAGGTATAAGGCCCTGCTTATAGAGCTTCTTATGCTTCTAGCTATAAGAACCTCTTAGGAAAGACCTCTTTAGTTAAGGAGTTACCTCTCGTATAGTAGTATTTACCTTACTAGAAAGTCGACCTTTTAGGTTAAGGAGTTATCTCAAATAGTAGCTTTTCTAGGCTATAAGAGCCTTAGTAGCCTATTTAGCTCTAATATAATTAGCCCTAGTGCGGCGCGCGTCTAACTTTATACGAGGGTTTGCTTGCGAGTAGTAGGAATATATAGGGTTCCTATATTATTTTCCTTAACTAGTAGAGGGTATAAGTTAAAATACCTATATAGTATTTCCTAAATTATACCTGCGAACTAGGTGAATTTGTTATAGTCTTTTTGCGAAGGGGCTGCGGCGTAATTCCAAGCTTAATATAGCTTAGTTATAAATAACCCTAATTCCGAGATAGTACTTAACTAGGCCTTATTCCTTTAACTTATATACTTCCTTTAAGCTAGTAATTACCCTTTATACTACTTCTTTATAGTTCGTATAAAATAGGATAAGGAAGTCGTTTATATAGAAGATAATAAGGACCTTCTTCTTAGTTAATTAAAAGAGATATAGGTCTTTACTCGTAGGTATAAAGCTTAAATACTAAAGGGTCGAGGAGAACTCCTTATACTAGATTAGTAATATATCCCTTAGCTTATAGAGCGTATAGCGTAGTTTAATATACTTTCTAGGCTACTTAAAGCCGTCTAGTAACTTATAAATAATTAGATCTTCGTTTAGGTCCTAAGAGGTATTTAGGAACGTATTAATAATATCAAATTATTTAACTTCGAGGTTAAATTATATAGTAATTACTATTACTACCCTAAAGGTATAAGTAGCGAGGGTTACTATATAAGTCTATTCGAGGGGCGACTTCTCTTACTAGTCGCCCTAAATATAGATCCTTACTTTATACTAGTTAAGGATATTATCCTTATTAAATTTATAAGTAAATACCTACTTTAAAGGGATTAGTCTCTTTATTATTATCTCTTAATTAATAACGCGCTATATATCTACTTACTATAATTTACTTATCTTAACCTTAGCTACTTCTTTAAAGCGAGTTCGGAGCGCTTATAAGAGGTTTAAAAGTTCCTTCTATAAGCGAGGTAGCTTAGTAAGGTTATTAGTAGTAAGATATTTATAGATTATTATAGTTATATAAGCGGGTTTCGCGCTATAGATAGTAGTATAAATATAGCTATAAAGTATATAATACCCTATATTAGCTTCTAATAAGGCTTTCTACTAATTAGGTATAAAAGTCTTAAAGAAGCTAGATACCTACTCCCGCTCTATATAGTATTAGAGTAAAAACTAGTAACTAGAGCGGGATTTGCTTTCTACTATTCCTAGTTATAAGTTACTAGGTAGTAAATTACGTAGTTATTAGATTTAATAAGTTCAGCTATAGGAGGACCTGCTCGAAGAAGGGCTACTCCATAGGGTGCGTAATAACCCGCCTAGCTTCTACTACTAAGTCCGCTTGCTTAGCTATAATATAATAGCGAGTATTCCCTCTAGGGGTATTAATAAGAGCCCTCTTAAGGGCTATACTAATAATATACTCTCTATATATAATAGCGTAATTAAAAAAGGAGCAGGTTTTATTAATTATATTAATACTAAACTCTCTAGCGAGCTCTCGCGCGTTATTAGTATTAAAGGGGGTACCTCGTATAAGCTTAGCGTTTTTATATATAGGGTCTAGTGCTAATATAGTTAAGGGATAAGGAATAGGGAGAGGTATAAGGCCCTATTTATAAAGCTTCTTATGCTTCTAGCTATAAGAACCTCTTAGGAAAGACCTCTTTAGTTAAGGAGTTACCTCTTATATAGTAGCGTTCGTAGTACCTTTAGTACCTTACTAGAAGGTCGACCTTTTAAGTTAAGAAGTTATCTTATATAGTAGCTTTTCTAATACCTTATTAGAAGGTTTAGCGAGGGCGTTTCTAGGCTATAAGAGCCTTAGTAGCCTATTTAGCTCTAATATAATTAGCCCTAGTAAAGCGTGCATCCGACTTTATATAAGGGTTTACTTGCGAGTAGTAGGAACGTATAGGGTTCTTATATTATTTTCTTTAACTAGTAGAGGGTATAGGTTAAAATACCTATATAGTATTTCCTATATTATACCTGCGAACTAGGTGAATTTATTATAGTCTTTTTGCGAAGGGGCTGCGGCGTAATTCCGAACTCGCTATAACCCTCCTAGTTATATACCTAGTTAGACCTCTATTTAGTATTAGCCTTCTCCTCTCTATCTTATTATAGCTATACTAGTAGATTTAAGGGCCTCTTATCTAAAGGTTCGTTCTTATTACTCTTACTTACTTTAGAAATATATTATAAAGTAGGTAGTAGTTTAATTATAATATAGTCCTTAATTTATTCCCCTTTAGAATTAACTTCCCTAATAGCTTTATATATATAATTCGTTTCTAATATATATACTACGCTTATTACTCTATTTATTAGGGCTAGGCTTTTATCTACCTCTAGTATAGGATTAGGGGATAATAGCTACCCCCCCTTCTAACCTACCTATCCCTTTAGAAGTTTTAGGATTCTTCTATTTAAAGACTTAGTTATAAGAACGAGGGTTAGTATAAGTAACTATTTAGTTATAAGTATTAATATAGCTTTATCCTTATTTATAAAGCCTAGGATCTAAAATCTAAAGTTAACTTATAATATAAGCTCTTTAATCTATTCTACTATCTCGCGGATAATATCTTCTAGGATAGCCTCTTTTACCTTATCCTTTATATAGAAAGTCTATTTATTAGAAATTGTATTCTATATAATAATAACTATTTATAATATAGGGATCTAGACCCTATATAGGTTATAAGCGTTTAGAATATATCCTACTAGGTATCTAATATATCCCTATAGTAGCACCTTAAAGTCGATCTTATTAATTCCTCTCTCTCGTTCCCTCTTAAGGGGGTATATATAGTAGCTATAAGCGTATATATATCCTTAGTAAGGGCAAAGGTTATAGGTTAGGGCTGCTCTATTATTAGGTTACTACTAGCGAAAGTACTAGTAGAACTATTCCTCTTTAATCTATAGTAATAAATACTAGTCGTAGTATTTAAGTAAGCTTATATTATAAAGCGTTATTACTACTAATACTATCTTAGCCTATAGTTTTATAAGTAAGCTAGCTATAGCGAGTATCTTAATTATTTAAGTTATAACTTCCTAACTAGCCTATTCCCCTCTATTATTTAGTTCCTTTATATATAGAGGGGTTATTATAACCTCTATTCCTTCTATATAAGTCTAATCCTTATATCTTATATAGCTTATAAGTAAAATTACTAACCTCTTAACGTCTTATCTAATCTTATAAATAGAAAGTCCCTTCTATTAATATACCTATCGCTTAAAGGTATATAGAGCGAGTATAATACTACTATAGGTCTTATTAATATATAGAAATACGAAGAGCTAATTAAGATATTTATCCTTAATAATAAGGAGCTATTAGTTCTAATTAAAGCCTTTAGAGTAGTTAAAGAGATCCTATGCGATTCTATAGTAAGGGTATATTACTTTATCTTCTAATATTTATCTCAAAATCACTTATTTAGTATATATAACTATATAGTATTAGTACTATAGGCGTGTTAGGCTTTTAATTCTTACCCCCTAAGTAGTATATACTAGCTACTCTAGAGCCTTAGGGCTAAGGTGCCCGCTTTAGAGGTACTAAAGTATTATATTATCGCTCTAGTCTAGTAGTAATATAAAAGAGGTATACTTATATATTATAAGTATATAGTTTATATTAATAATAATAATATTAATACTTTAGGGGATCTGCTTAGGAATAGAGTATAAGGAACGAGGCTTATATTTAAGGAAGATAAGGTTCGCCTTCTTAATAAGTTTCTTAATTATAATAATATTCTTATAGGTTCTAAAGCGAAGTATATAGTTATACCCTAAATATTAAATACCTATCTTCTAAAATAGAGCTTTAGAGATAATATTAATATAAAGGTTCTCTATATATCCTATATTATAGAGCGTAAGGTCCTTTATATTTATACTTTTTAAGTTATTAAGAATATCCTTAATAATCTATATACCTTTTATTATAATTAGGTGTAAAGCTATTCTAGAATTAACTTATTCTCTATTATAATACCTAATTAAGGAGGGGATAAGTAGGGACTTATTATTTATAAGGTATATCCCTCTATAGTTATCTAGGACTATAAATTTATATAATATATAGGGTCTTAAGTAGGGGGTTATAAAAATACTTAGGTACTCTTTATCTAAGTTAACTATATTATTCCTAACCTTATTTAAGAAGGCTATATAGAAAGTAACTACTACTATATTAAAAGGGTAGCTCGGGGTTATATTAGATTTCTTAGACGAACCCTTATTACCCCCTTTATTATTTTAGTAGTTCTTACCCTTATAAGGTATAGCGCGTAGCTAGCCCTTACGAGCGAGTTTAATATAAAGATTAGTAAAGTATAGGTTACTATTTAACTAGTTATAGATCTAAGCTACTTATATATCTATTACTATAATATAGGGGCCCTTCTACTAATATCTAGTTAAAATAGCTTCTAAGTGGTTATAATTAATACTTAGCTATTAATAGCTCGACTTATATAAGTATTATTTACTACTAGATAAGTTACTAAGTATAGGAATACTTAATAAGTTAGCCTCGTCTATATAGCTAGCTAGTATTATAAAGACCCTAGCGCTTTATCCTTATAATCTTAAGTAGAGTATATCCTTATATAGGAGGTCCTTAAATATATTAGTATATTAGCTTATATTAGAGACTAATATCCTTACTCGCTCCCTTTTAAGGATATTTATAATCTCTATATTAGCTTAAGTAAGTATAAAGTAATAACTTATTACTTAAAGAAAGGTTTTTAAAGCAAGGGTACTACTTATTTTAAGAAGCTTAAGCTAAGTAATATAGAAATAAATACTCTTAAAATCCTTAATCTAGTAGTTAGGATTAATACTCCTATTTACTTTCTCTAGGACTTAGATATACTCCTCTTAAATAGTAATAAGGGTATTAGCCTCGCTTAGAGTATAGTAATATTTAAGATTAATAATAAGGCTATAAAGGGTTATATCCCCTTTAGCGAAAAGTTTTATATATATAGGTATAATAATATTATAAGTAATAATCTCTATAACTAAATAGTTAATCTATTTAAACGTATAATCCTCGCGAGTTAATTTAAACTCTTATATAATAAGTAGATAAAAGTACTTTAAGTACTATTTCTATATACCTATATTATTCTTATTAATTATAACTAGGATAGCTAGGGGCTAAAGGGGTTATAATTTATTTATTATCTATATCCTAGTAGTAGACTTAAGAGTAGTTCTAAAAGTAGTATTAATAGTAGCTTCTTTTAAAGCCTCCTAATTAAATTAAGTAATATATTAATTATATATACTCTTCTCCTATAAGTACTAGGCGTTATTATCTTAGTTTTATTTAGTAATATATATATTAAGAGTTAGGGTTTCTAACGAGGTCTTACTTAGATATAAAGGTCTTTTAGGGTTATCTAAATTAATATACTTCTAGACTCTAATAGCTTAGGCTTTAGCTTAGATTATAATATATTAAGTAGCGAAGTCCTTATATATAATTAGGTTATATAAAATATTATAATAGTACTAATAGAAGATATTATAATGAAGGTTATTTAGAAATAAATAGTTTATAATAATATAAGATAGTATATAATAAGGAGGAAAGAAAGAATAGGAGAGAGGAAGTTTTAATAAGTACTTTTAATAATAAAAGCCTATTTTAAAATAGTAATTAGAGGTCTAGTTAGAGCTAGGCTTATAACTATTAAGCAATATCCTATAGGGCTATATTTATAGTTACTAAAGAGCTTATTCTATTATCACGAGAGTAGCTATAATATAGTTACTTATAACTATAGTTAGAGGAACGACCTCTAGAAAAAGGTTACTCTAGAGCTAACGTTAGTCACGTGCTACGCTAGGAACGGGCGATGCTGAAGGCATCACGACAATTAATAACTAGAGCGTCGTCCACCTCACTTCACACTGCTGTCTATTTGAGTAAATATTCCCAACAGGAGACGAACGGTTCTTAAATAGCTTCCATCGCGGTCTCATGAAGACGAAACGAAAAAGCCCTACTGTTTTTGCCTATTCCGGAGCCGTGGGATTTTAGCGGACGGGGCCCTTCTCTCATTGCCCGAGGGGATAAGATGAGGCTTGGGAATACATGCAACTGCCCAGCTAGGAAGGCTTCGCTAGGTAGTGAGAGCTGAAAGCTGCAGCTGAGATGTACTGCGCGGTATGCCTCTCCCGGTTGCGCATGCTGACATGCGGCGCCACGCACGAATTCTCTCTGCCTCGCGCGAGTACTCTGTGATGTTATGGTAAGGACCCCTCGTCATGGCTGAAGCCGGCTGGGCTCAGAAGCACCGCGCCACAATCCGCTGCTGACAAAAACTGGAGATGGTAAGAATGTCGAAGCCTAAATGGTACGGGTTCTCGCAATATAATTCCCAGCAAGGTCTGAATCCTTACCCTCCCCGACGGGGCTGAGTACGTGCAAGCACGGGTGACCGTTCAGCTCCGTTCGGACGAACCGCGCGGCGGCGACGGCTTGCGCAGGATCAATGGCTAATGAAATACGGAATACGGACCATGAAAGATGGCTCCGTGAGCAATCTACGCCGTCTTTCAAGGGCGGAATTTGGACTATTAAAACAGAGGACTAGGACGGCCAAAGTTCCCATTTCGCAGCGACTGCGGATCCTGTCTTCAGAAATCGCTCCAGACTGGGACATTTCTCGTCAAGTACTCGTACCATTTTGGTAACGTTCTCTTGTACGGATTTCCCTCCGTCGTCAGCTGCAAATCCTCAATTGCGCTGCCCCATCTGACCAGCTCGGCTTCCCCAAACGCGGTCTGCATGATCGCGAGCCCGAAACCCATGCCGTTACTGGAGTGCACGCCGACCGGCAGCGTAATCATGGGATAGCCAGCCTGCGCTGCGATCTGGTAGGTCTGACCGACGTCAGGAGGGACCAAAAGCCCAGACAATCGGGTTTCGTTGGCCGACTGCAACGCCGAGTCGATGCCGTTTCTTGTCGACTTCTGTGTGAACTTCACCGCCTGCTTGTAGGTCTCATCTTTGGCACCCTTCGACCGCAAAGATGCCAGGAAACCGTCCTGCCCAGAGTGAAATGCGGGAATACCTAAAGGCCAGGGATTCCCGCCTTCGCTGCCGTCGTTTTTGTAGTTGAACTCGATGATGTCCTCGATGGATTTGATGTTGGTGTTCTCGAGCTCCGAAAGGTACGTGTTGATGTTGTTATAAAAGTCCACCTTGACGACGGTGTATTCGGACTCGTTAGCATAACCACGAGTGGTTCCGTAGTCCCAGTCCCATCCATCAGGACTGATAATTCGCTCGTAGTCGAGAATCTCAGTGTTGTTGATTATGGTCGCGCCCGCCGTAGTGACGAGGCTGAGAACTTCGCTCAGGACCTTCTTTTGTTCTTCATCGGCGTAAACCCAAAAGCTATGCCATGGGATGCCAAACGTGGCCTCTTGAAGACTCTCCTTCGTGCTAAGGAATCGCGTATACCCCCCCTTGGGAGTTTTTCCATCTTGAGCCAGTGTGTAGTTATCACGTTCATCCACCCCATAGATTGCATCAAGCGCGTACACCGCGTCTTTAACGGTCCGGCCAAACGTCCCAACGGTGTCTTGATGCGCGCTCTCAGGGATGACTCTGTCTAGGTCAGCATATTCACAACGGGATGCAGGGTCAGTAGCTACTTAACCAGCCCTCGAGGTAAGACCGACGGTCGGCTTAAAACCAACGACACAGTTTCTCATAGCCGGATTGATAACGCTACCGTCAGTTTCGGTGCCCAGGGAAAACGCAATCGCATTGGCGGCCACGCCGACGGCGCTACCGGTGCTGCTCCCGCCGGGGTTGAGCGTGAAGTTGTACGGGCTTCGGCACTGCCCGCCTCGAGCCGAGAAGCCTTCCGAGTAGTTGTTGCTGCGCATATCCGCCCACTCACTGAGTGCCGCCTTTCCGAGAAGCACGGCGCCGGCTTCTCTCAGGCGGGCAACCACGTGAGCGTCGCGGGGCACGATGCTTCCCATGAGAGCCCAGCTGCCGGCAGTCGTTTCCATGTTGTCTTTTGTCGCCATGTTGTCCTTCACTGTGAAGGGAATACCATGAAGGCGACCGCGGACGTTCCCAGCCTTTCTCTCGGCATCCATCTGTGCCGCTATGTGGAAGACCTCCGGGTTGGTCTGCAGGACAGAACTGTTCCAGAGTTAGTCTCAATCCCGTTCAACAGGGCTAAAGCTTGCAGCACGCACTGGATGTACTCCTGGGTCTGATATGTCCGCTGCAAGTAGCACGCTACAAGCTGCTGAGAGGTCAGGATGCCTGTCTCCATGGCATCTTGCATGTCGTCTATCGTGGCCTCCTGCAACTCGAACGCTCCACATAGCGGCATAGGGAAGAGATCGACCGACTCCGCGTTTCCCAGCAGGGGAAAGACCGAGGGCAGGGCCGGTACCGTGCCGTTGGTCGAAACGGCCATGCAGACGCGGAAGGCTGCCACAGCCGCAATCCCGATATGAGCCTTACGCATCGTCGTATCGCTGATCGAGATTTGTGCATTAACAGCGTTGTGCTGTCAGATAGTCGACTACAAAACCTCGGTCAAGCTGGCAGGCGACCTCGCCCTTTAAAGCCTCACGCGTCAGCTGATAAGCACCCGTACGACGGTCTCCGCCGTGAGTTGCAGATAGCTTGTAGATTGCGGCGGGGCGAATTTGCTTATTCGGTTAGCTGAGTCCGGCTGATTACAGACACTTGTTAGTGGATTTTGTGGCCGTGTGATGATCAGCTAGTCTCCAGGACGAGTCGTCCACAGGGTTGCATTAATCTATCTTATCATCGATTAAGACATGGATAATAGAGCGTGTTCAAGTCTAGGACTATTTGCCTACACATGGGGCTTACAAAATACTATATCAGATTGCGCGGTATCATACTGAAGCGCTTGTACCTGCAATACAAATCCCTTGACAACAATGTTAAGAGCAAAGGCTCTATGAGCTCCCGATAAAATCTCAGTCCCCTCCCGGCCTGCGCCATAGCCGCCGTGAGCTGAGCACGAAAGGTTTCCCAAGAATAAGCGATGGCTTGCAGTGCTCCAGGACGTAACAATGCAAACGTATCGGCGGCCGGTTGCGAGTGTCGCCTTCGCTGTTCCGCCAGACCAACTCTGTTTCCCCCACGGTAGCCCTAGGCAGTCCCTCACCAAAACCTATCCATATTCGGTCGGACTCGTCTTGAGGCTCAACGACGAGCCCCAGAGCGCTTGCTCTGCCTAAATCGATGACGTTTCCGTTGAATTTCTCTAAAACAATGGCGGTTGCGTGCGTCACGTTGCCTCCATTGGATTTTACGTATCCACTAGTCGAAATGGTGTGGCTATTCAGATCCAGCACGCAGACTCTGCTGCTTGAAACTTCTTGTTCGGACTTGGATCGTTCGTGATGATTTCCGAGTGTGTAGAAAATCACCGGCGATGGGGGGTCCGGCGTAGAAAAAGGGAGCGGTGTAGCAGGTGGTTGCGGCGACCATGATCTGATTGGAACCTTCAACGGTGTGTCAATACTCGGAGACGAATCGTATTCCGTCTCTATGTATGAAGAATCGTCCTGAATGAATCTCTTGTGAGTCTTTGGTACCTCAATGTGAATACGTCCGATTTACGAACCTCAATGCTCTCTACTGACGGAACAAGAGATGAACCTGATGATCGGTACGTTGGGGACCGAGGTATCTTTTCTCTTTCGACCATGCTCCAACCCAGCCGAATCAGCGATTCATGGCGAAACGTTGACGTCGCCTGATACTCATACTTAGAAACCTCCGAAGCTTCACGCTGAAACTCGAGTCGTTTAATTGTCCCGAGCAGTACCTCGATGGTATCTTTATAAATATCACTTGACAAAGCAGCTGCCTTTAGTCGGGAACTCCTCAATTTATGAATCATCATCTTACCACTGCTTTTCCAAGACACTCATCTGTTGACGAGAGATTGAGCTCGACTTCTCCATCGTCAGGGTCTCTAGGGCCGCAGAGTGCATCATCAACGAGATGCAGCTTTGAAGAAGCTCCATTTCAGGGAGTGGGACAAGGATCACGTCCCTCTGCCAGGACCACTTGAGAAAGGTAACCAAGACATATTTGCCTCGTGTTAGCTTCTTGAGTCGCTTCACCGACTCGGACAAGCGACATTTGACAGAGATGGACTCGGTCTCTATCCCTTCGAAAACGTGGTTCGACGAAATGAACCGCAGAACTGGCGAGTTCGGATGTTGCTTGCAGTGTCGGTCGAGCGAAATCTGGGCCAAGCCAATTGCGTTGGAGAGGTTCTGCGCTTGGTTTGCACTTCGCTGAGCGTCTTCCGATACCAGGCTGGCGCAGTGGGAGAGCCTGCGCAACTCTTTGGCGAGTTTCTTGCCATACCCAGCCAGCTGTGAAAGAGCCGCAAAGCTAGAAACAAAACCAAGAACTTCAGCCATATTGATCTGCGGAGACACAATTTTCGAAGAATATCCCGCCTTCTGATCGGCTAGACATGGTCTTTTAAGTGAAGCGCGGCGGTGCTGTGTCGCCTGCACGGCTCATGACCCCAAGGCAAGCTCCTGGGCGCACACTTCCAAGTACGGCTCCCAATCAACGTTTGCTACATTCATGTAGTCGAGCCATACTGAATTTAAATCGTTTGCTTTACTATTCGTTCTTCCGGCCCCAATTGCCATTCCTGTGATCAGGCTATCTGAGGTGATCGACATCTGCGCAAATCACGCCACTTGAGAGGCTTAGGCCGTGGGGATCAAGTACCCCGCATAAAGGCACGATTTTCGGTCGTCACTGATGTCTCTATTGGCTACAACTCGTAGTCGTCTAGAAAAGTCGAACTATTGCTGCTGAGTTCCGGCCTTGCACAGATTGAGGGGCCGGTCCGTGTTCCCCACTTATCCGGCACACGTTCCGCCGCACTCTCCGGCGAAAATCGATGACTAATGTCCTAAATTGAACACTCACAGTGATGTCATGACCCATTGGCCATTTCTTAAGCAGTGTGACACGCCTTTATATTCACGCTTGATTCCAGACCCGAGGAAAGTACACTGCTCCATAGGCAACCCAAACTCTTGCGACATCGACATGTCTTATTCGCGGGTCGGTGTGGTGACTGGTGCCAACAAGGGCATTGGATATGCAATCGGTAAGTTTCGCGACTCGCATCGCCAACGGTTGTCACAATCCTGGATCCCAGATTGACTTTCGGCTCCATTCAGTTCGCCAGCTGGCCTTGCAGTATCCCGAGTCCTACTTGAGAAGCGGGTCACTTCTCATCTATCTCACAGCTCGTGACAAGTCTCGCGGTGAACAGGCTCTCGCCGATATTCAAGACGACGCAGACATCAAGCAAGCCAAGGCATTATCTGCCCACGGCGGCCTAGCCGACATCAAGTATCAACAGCTAGACATCTCAGACTCAAAAAGCATCGCGGACCTGGCCGAAGCGTTGAAGAAGGCTCACCCGGAGGGCATTGATTTCGTCATCAATAACGCCGGTATTGCAATGCAGGGATTCGGTGGGTAGTATACCAAAGACAACTGCGATTCCCGGACTGTTATTTCTAATGGCGTGCCACAGACTCAAACGTCGTGAAAACCACCCTTGGCTGTAACTACTACGGCACTCTGGAAGCAACTCGCGCCTGGATCCCCATCCTCAAACCCGACGGACGCATCATCAACGTCGCCTCCATCGCCGGCTCCCTGAGCAAGTACTCGCCCGAAGTGAAAGAACGCTTCCTGGCTTCGCAGACGGTTTCCGACGTCACCAGGCTCATGGAAGATTTCACCAGCGCTGTCGAGAGGGGAACACACGAGGACGAAGGATGGCCCAGCGCTGCTTACGCAGTGTCCAAGGCCGGAGAGGTTGGAATGACCCGAGCGATCGCTAAAGAGTTGCTGGAGAAGGATAGCAAGGTGCTGGTGAACTCGTGCCATCCTGGCTGGGTGGTGACATCCATGACCAAGGGTAAAGGAACAAAGACCCCGGATCAAGGAGCGCAGACACCGGTCCACCTTGCTCTTGCGGACTTGAGGGGCAAGACGGGCGAGTATTGGTCAGACGAGAAGGTCGCGAATTGGTAAATTGTGTCAGACGTCCCGAGAAGGGGGGAAATCCAGAGGCTTACTACAAGAAATTTGGTTTCACCACTGGTATTGGTAGAAACAACCTAAGTATATCTCTAAACGGTATTCCACAGCAATGTTCGCACTTCTGTTTTGTTGCAACCCCTAGGCAGAATCCGGGATACATGTGAGAAAGAGAACATTTGAGAAACACCTTAATTGCCAGTCCAAATTTGTCTGTTTCTTGTCAAAGCATCACCTTATCTCAAGACTACTCTCCATGACCTGACGTATACTTAGTGCTGTATTCTCTCGAGAACCATGTTGTAAACAGCAATTGCTTTCTTCAAATCCCAACACAATTCAGATGTTGATCGGCTGTGAATACCTCGGATCTAAATCAAAGCAGGTTTTCAACGATGTAGATTGAGCTTCCTCGGGCAAGAGCCACAATACCTGTTCCGGTTCTTCAGCTGTCTTGGCCTTTTGGCAAGTTGATTGTCACTCTCCCCACACAACAGCTGATTCATCGCATATTCGCCGGACACGGTCCACGGCTCGACTGAACATTGCACTATACGGCTTTAATTACACGTGCAAAGACTCCCGTATATTGAATGATGGGTTCACGGCCTTTGGGCAAAAGAGACCCGGCATGGAGCTTTTCCTCGTGAAGCTTTTGGCAAAGGGAGGGGAGGCCCCTCAGTTAATATTCCTCTGTCGGCGTCGGTTTTGAAACGTTCGCCCCAGGTTGGCTCGAAGTCCGGCTTCTTATCGTAGCGTTACATGGTGCATATTTGGGCCTTAACCTCGAATATAAGGTTATCAGCAGTGTTCAAGCGGCGGCGACAAGCAATCTCGGTCGAAAAGCCTGGAACTCTGAGCGCGCGTGGTCCAAGCAGCCTGCAAGGACACGTAGATCGGCTGGTGTCGCGGTCGAGAAAGTGATGGTATTGGAGCGCAAAGCAAGGCCGTACATCTCGTGTGCCACCTGTCTACGGGTGTATATCAAGTCCATGCTGAGTGACCGATTGTCAGCCCCCTTGAAGACTGGTAGGAAATGTACGTGACCCATTTACATAAAGGTCCCGTTCTTTAGTGAGAAGTTTGAGATTTAGAAGCTGCAGTGAAGTAAACAATGAAAAGCATCTTGTACGTTGTTTACTCCGTGATCAATCCTGCAACTGTTTTTAACGTCTTCGTTTTCTCCAAGTTGCTGGTAAAGCAGCTTATGGGCCCCTCACCGTCCAAAGCTGAAGCAACTGAATATACGTGTTGTAGAATGAAGATCATTTCTGCTTCGTAGTTTGAGTTTTCCAAGATAAATGGGTGAGTGTTGCTCGTAGGTTCATGTCGATGCGCAAAGGAAAATCTTGGACGAGATGGCATGGTCCGCGAGTAATTATTCACTCATTCCCGGAGGGCCAGCTTCAGGAACGGTCGCAAGGTATCAGGTGTTTGACCACTTCCGACTTCAATAGTCTTAAAGTTTGAAGACCCTGGATAGCTTTTTGATAGCCGAGTTCAACATGTGATGAGACTTTTCGTGAGTCCGATGAGCGCCGCGCTGGAAAACGGTGGCTTCCACCGGCGCATCACTGGCTCTCGTGGCTGATTCTCGGCGCGGGGCGGCCCCTCCGCCGTGCCGAAATGCTAAGAAAGATTCCTCTCGCCCCAGCACCAACCGGAGTAAACCCCTTTTGTGCTTCCGCACCAATCCAAGTGCGCCACCGGAACTCAATTCATACCATGCTGCTACGCTTCAATAACCTCAAAATGCTCGGCCGATACCGTCAATTGATTAGACAGACGCCATTTGATGCCAGTATGGAGGACCCTTCATGACGAACGGCCAAGAGAACCAACCCGACGGCTCAACTATCCATCTGAACTCCACAAAGCTCCAACTAGCCAAACAGTCATTGCCAGCAACGGGTTCGCCTAGTTCCACCGCCCAATGAGACCCGGCGACGAGGTTATCGCTTGTCGACAGCGTGACGTCTGGGTGAAAGGCGACTTGAGGCCGCCACTGGCCTCGTGCCGTCGCCAAGATGCCAAGAGCCGCAATCAAAAGCCTACGGTAAACGCAATTGGGGAAATGAGAATGGGATTCCTGGCGAATGCACCGGCATCTCGACCACCCCAACACGAACCAGCCAGTCGCCCGTCCAGAGAGGGCATGCCATGATTATGCCATTTCTGACGTATGAGGGGCGACCGGGCGGGCTCATTACAACTTATTACGGATACACGAGGAAGGCCAAGACGCAAATTCCACCCCGTGTGCGTGTGCGATGCGATCATGGGAATGAAGGAAGACGCACCACGAAAGCAGCCTGGTCTCGATGACCTGTCACCGTGTGTTGTCTGTCCCCAGACGCCGCAATTGCTTGTTGAGCAGCCGCAAAAGCTTCGCTACCTTGGCTCGAGGCACATTTCTTAGCATTTCTCGGCGAGAAAAAAAAAAAAGGACCGTGAGGTCAAAACAAGCCGAACATGCCGTGCCAGCCCATGCGGCGAACGGCTCTTCACCCGCACGAAGCACGCCCTCCGCCAAGTTTGTCCGTTCGAGCCTCCCTCCATTTGGCTACCTCGCCTTTCCATCTCTCGTTTCTTCTGTCGCACTGGGACAGGGATTGGGGCATCCCGCAGCGTGCTGTTACTGATTTGGCATGAACCGGGGACACCGATGGGCTGGAACGTTCTGACGAATGAGGGCCAAGCTGTTTCTCTGAACTTGGCTGCAGTTGATTCCTTGAACCGCATCCCGCCCGACGTTGAGGACAGCTGGTATTGGCTGTGTGCCTTGTCCTCATGCCCGAATTGACGATAGTGACAGATAAGACTTTTGTTGTCTTCGCCTGTTCAAACGCCCCATGTCGTCACCATCGCAGGGGCCCTTTGCTTTCAGTCACACCCACTCTCACTCGGCTGTGGACGGCTGCACCTTGCGAGTTTTTCTAGACAGCAGCAGCAACGCGAGCGCCGTCGAGATCAGATCAGGGGAAAAAAGTGCCTGATGCCAAACTCTAAGCAAAAGACGGGAGGCCTAGACCCTGCGAGGTTAAATCAACAGTGTGCTCGGGCTTTTTGCCTGCAACTTGCGTAGCCCCAACGAGAGAAATCATACGGCTCAGTCGATCCGCAGACGAGAGACATTCCTTGTGGCCATTCACACACAACATAGATTCCTGGCCCCCATCTTCTGTGCGCCTCTTCTTGTCCTCTTACCATCTCGAGCATGGTTCGCAATCGGGAGCCCGCTTTCTTGCAGCTTCAAACCCCCATTCTGCGTTTTTCCCCTCCCCTCCCCCCACTATCCCGCCTCTTGTGTATGTGTGTTCGGTGCGGTGCTACGCTGCGTTGCTCTGGTCCCTGATCGCTGGGAAATTCTTGAGCGTTTTCTTAAAAGGGATCTGCAATCCCTCTCGAGTTGCTGCTCGGGAGGAAAAACTCCCTCGTTTGCTTCTCCCTCTCCTCTTCACCGTGTACTTGACCGAAAACTCCTGTGTACCTGCGGAAGTTCAAAACCCCCCGTTTAATCCGGAGCATTTGTCGGCGCTTTCAGAAAGAACCCATATGGAATTCAAGGTCCAGTTCTTCTGTCTCCTCCTCAAGGCCATTCGGTAAACTGAAGCTCGACTACATCCGCGAAGTTTCACGAAGCCTGTTTTCTTCTTCTCTAGAGTTGAGATAACACCAGTCCATCCGTCCGCCTGTCCAAACCCGGGCGCCGTCCCGACCGAGTGCTTCATCTTCCGCGCGCCGAACCTATTTCGGGCCCCCGTCCTCCGAATCCCCACCTCCTCCGACCATGTCGTCCACGGGTATTGACCGCGCGGGGAACCGCGACAATCTGCCCGGCTACGGCGACGCCAAAGACCGTCTCCCCGATGAGAAAACCGTGGGAGAGCCCTACGGCGAGCCGGTCGACGGCGGGTTTCGGTCCTCTCTCGACTCTGGCGACAAGAGCGACCACACCCATCGCAAACTTAAGTCGCGTCATATCCAACTGATTGGCATCGGCGGCACCATTGGTAAGCTAATCTCAACCCACACACGCATCTTAACGCATCTTTACACTGTCTGACCTGTCACAATAGGCACCGCCCTATACGTACGTTGAAGTCGCACTCTCCGTCGTCGCCCCGTGACCACGCCCCCATAACTCACACAAAGCCCTTCTTCGCCTTAGGTCCAAATCGGCCGAGGTCTCCTCAACGGCGGCCCGGCGAGCCTCTTCCTCGCCTTCAGCATCTGGTGCACCTTCATCCTGGCCGTGACGCTGAGCATGGCCGAGATGGTCACCTACCTCCCCATCTCGAGCCCGTTCATCCGCTTCGCCGGCCGCTACGTCGACGAGGCCTTCGGCTTCGCCGCCGGCTGGAACTTCTTCGTCTTCGAGGCCGCCCTCGTGCCCTTCGAGGTCGTCGCCTGCAACCTCATCATCCACTTCTGGAGCGACGCCGTGCCCGCCGGCGGCATCATCACCATCATCCTCGTCCTCTACGGCCTCATCAACGTCATGGCCGTCCAGTGGTACGGCGAGACCGAGTTCTGGGCCGCCCTCGGCAAGTTCCTGCTCATCGTCGGCCTCATCGTCTTCACCTTCATCGTCATGCTCGGCGGCAACCCCCTCGGCGACCGCTTCGGCTTCCGCTACTGGAACACACCCGGCGCCTTCGCGGAGCTGTACTACTCGGGGAGCCTCGGTCGTTTCCTCGGCTTCCTGCAGTGCCTCATCCAGGCGTCCTTCACCATCGCCGGACCGGACTACGTCGCCATGGCCGCCGGCGAGGCCGAGAACCCGCGCAAGGTCATGCCCCGCGCCTTCAACGCCGTCTTCTACCGCCTCACGGCCTTCTTCGTCCTCGGGTCCCTCTGCGTCGGTATCCTGGTGCCGTACAACGACGACGAGATGACCAGGGCCTTCGAGGACGGCGAACCCGGCGCCGCGGCGTCTCCGTACGTCGTCGCCATGAACCGCCTCAAGATCGGCGTGCTCCCTCACATCGTAAACTCAATGGTCCTCACCGCGGCCTTTTCCGCCGGTAACTCATACGTCTGTAAGTTTTTTTCAACACGATCCCAGCAAGCCCTCTTTGTCTTAGACTAAAACCACATTCCCTCCGCTTCCCAGACTGCGCCTCGCGCTCTCTCTACGGCCTCGCGCTCGAGGGAAAGGCCCCGGCCCTGTTCAAGAAGTGCAACAAAAAGGGCGTCCCCGTCTACTGCGTCATCGCCGTGCTGCTCATCGGCCTCCTCAGCTTCCTGCAGCTGAGCAACAACACGGCCGTCGTCCTCGACTGGTTCGTGAGCCTGGTGACGGCCTCGCAGCTCATCAACTTCTCGTGCATGTGCACCGCGTACCTGGGCTTCTACCGCGCGCTCAGGGCGCAGGGCATCAGCCGCGACACGCTGCCGTACAAGGCCTGGTTCCAGCCGTACGCGGCGTGGTACGGGCTCGTCGGCACCTTCATCATGACGTTCGTGGGGGGGTATACGGTGTTCCTGCCGCTGGACGGGTACTGGAACGTTCCCGACTTTTTGTTCTCGTGAGTTTTCTTTCTTTTTCTTTCCGTTTTTAGGTTTTCTTTTTTCCCTATATAAAGGTTTTGGCTGGGTTGAAATCGCTTACTGGAACTGACTTTCGTCTTAGGTACACTATGGTCGGGGTTTTCCCTCTGTTGTACATCGGGTACAAATTTGATCTCAGGAGGTTCAGGAAACGGACGAGGATCTTCAAGCCTGAAGAGGTCGACTTATACCGCAACAAGGATGAGATTGACGAGTATGAGCGGAACTACGTGCCGCAGCCGGCGAAGTAAGTCGAAACGCTCTTGTTTCGTCATATACCAACAATACTGACATTGTCAATAGAAACATGTTTGAGAAGGTTCTTGACAAGCTCTTCGGCTGAGCGTTGGTTTCAAAACCGTCTATAGGCAAGACTAAACACCCCAGGCTCGCAAAGAGAAACGTAGTCAAGAGAAAAGACCCCAAGCATAGAGTATGTATCGCCGTGAAGCGTTCCATCGATGTGATGATGTATCCAGAAATACGGTTTGTCCATCGCCTTGCAGACTTGATTTGTCTCGGGTAATGTAATCCTTGTCCTTGCCATCTCATTTAGAAACGATGAGAGGATCGTCGAGGTATCTCCCTCACCAATGGCCAGGCCCGGCACGGAGGCTGTCGCTGACGCTATCTGATCCACTAATATCATCCCGTAGGAAGAAGCTTGTACGTGTTGTCCCTGCTCCGTCGACTCGAATTGGTAAGACGAGCTCACTCGCATGACAAAGAGGAGTACTCGATGAGAAAAACAGTACACAGTATTGCTTGCAAAGTCCCGAGGCCGCTATCCTCATCTATACAGTATCTTGACCATCCTTAAACAACCACCACAACATCGCCTTCTAGAGAGGATCAACCTCGGCATCATCAACAACAACCTCCCCCTTCCTATCCCGGGCCTCCTCCTGCTTCTCCTCCTCCAACCCCCAAGCCTCCGGCCCAACAAACCTCTTGGGCCAGATATTCATCGCAGTCTTCAACCCCTTACCCAACGGCAGTCCCGCGTGGACCGTCCTCTGATCCCCCGTCCCGTTCGCGTGCAAGTTCACCCAAAAAAGCGCGTTGCCCCTGACCGGCCTAAACGCCAACCCCCCCTCCTCGTGCCTCCTCCACAACCGCTGACGCTCCCCCTCCGCCGCCGCCATGTGCTGCGGCGCCACGGGCTCGACCTTGGGAAACCACGTCTCGCCCCCGGTACACTCGTCCTCCAAGATGGCAAAGAAGCTCGCGACGCGGTTCCAGCTGCGTCTCCGGCGCCGGGGCTGCTGCGGCGCGCCGACGTCGGGCTGGAAGTCGTCGTACCAGTCGTGGTGCACGTTGAAGCGCTGGCCGTCGGTGTAGCGCACGAGCTGCGGCGCGCCGATCTCGTCGCGGCCCGGCGCCAGGACGGTGCCCATGAAGCGCTCCGCGCGCGCGAGCACGCAACGCACGGCGGGCGCGGACAGGGGCAGGCCCGCCGAGGACGAGGTGCGGTCCGGGGTCCCCTGGGTGCGGCCGTTCTTGTAGACGTAGGACGGCTTGAAGGCGGGCTCGCCGGCGGCGAGGAGGGCGGGGATGTCGGACGGGGAGAGGAAGTCGTGGATGTAGATCACGAGAGGGTCGAGGGAGACGAGCTGGGTCGTGTAGTTCTGGAGGTGGCAGGTGAAGAAGGGTTGTTGTTGTTCTTCTTCTGGCGGGGGTTGTGTTTCGTTATTGTGTAATTGCGGTTTTTGCGGCGACGACGGGAGAAACTCGGTGAAGAGGGCCGGGGTTGTGAGGTTGAGAGACTGGAGGTACGGGAGTGTCACGGCGACGAGGCCGGTGTAGGCTGAGAGGCCGAGCACTTTGGCGATGAAGCTGGCCATCTTGAGGTTTCTCACGGCGAATTCAGCGGCAGCATTCAGAACATCGTGTACAGCGAGAAGAAAAATGTCACGTCGCGCCGGGAAGGGAAATGTTGCTCTCAAATACTCTGGAGGGTGTCCCCTGGAAGATCCTGTCCATTCCGAATGTCCGTTTCCTGTCTCACATGGGCATCAACTAGATCAATGGAGCATCGTCCTCCGAATGTGCGGAGAAGGTATCCGCGGGTCGGCTGATTGAAGCTGGAGCCAAGGTCGCCAAGGATTTCCCTGCCGTCCCTCTCTGCAACTTCAACTGCAGTTGCTCAGGCTTTCTGACGAAGCTACGTCAATCAGGCGTGCATGTTTTTCGACAGAAGAAAATGGTGTCTTGTTTGTAATGGACAAATCACGCCCTAGCTACATAGTATACAAGCTCTCTCACACCGACCGCAGCCCGATGTTTTTGGATCGCGCGAAACAGTAGCAAAACAATCGAGTCCCGAATGATCAAGCGTTGCACACACTGCTGTCGAAATGAAAAGTAGTAGCGCTCTGTTGTTGGACATTTGCATCTTCAAGTCACCCAGATGAACGCGCGCATGGCGATGGCGGTATGTATCAAGTCAAACACCGTGAATGTGCCGCGAAAACATTTCGCAACCAGAGCAGCATACGCCGTGGATTATACCGCCCCGCCTTCGAGCCCAGGCACACTTTAAATCTGGCTGTGGCGTGCGCGTTTGCGGGCGCTTCCCTGAGACGAGGTAGGGTGCAGCTTCTCCTGGCGCTCCCGCTTGAGCTTCTCGTCGAGGACGCGAGCTTCCTACCGTTAGCAATGACACCACAAAACCGCGAACAAGACACGTACTGAGAACATCGTATCCGAACTGGGGGTACTCCAAGCAGAGAGAGCGGAACTCCTCCTCGGCCTCGGAGCGGAGGGTGTGGGAGCGCGTGGCCCAGAAGCTGGCGACGGGGGCGCGGATGGTGGTGTCGTCCTTGGAGGTGTAGGCATAGACGTAGCGCGCGTAGGCGATCTCGCCCTTGGCAGTCGAGTTGACGCAGTGGATCTTGGAGCTCGCGAGCGAGCGCAGGCCGGGCATGCTGAACTTCTCGGCCAACGTGTAGACACGCGCGTGCTTGAGCAGCTGGCTGCCGTCCGAGTCGACTTCGGGCGTCGAGGGGTCGGCCTCGAGGGTACGCGAGCCGGCGACCTTGCGGGGGAAGTACTCGCCCGTATAGAGATACTCCAGGAAGCAACCAACGGCGTCGAGCTCCTCGCCGGCAAGCTCAATCTGTCGCGGCTGTTGCACACCATTTAGCAGACTACAGAGAGACAGGCGCGAGGGGGATCACTTACGCTGCCGTCGTCGCTGAACTGAGCGCATGCCTCCTTGAAGAAGGGGCTCTGGACGAGAAGGGCCTGATGAGCCGTGAGGATGGCCTCGTTCTCGTTGGCGCCGACGAGAAGGGTGACAACGGGGCTGGCCAGGTAGCTGACGAAGGAGGTACGCGGCTCGACGGGGTCGCTCTCGCCGCCCTCAGCGAAGGGGAGCTCCTCGGCGTTGGCGTTATCAGCGCCGTCGGCGCCCTCGGCCATCTCTACATCACCGCCGGGGATGGCAGAAGCCGCCTCGGAGACCTCGACGTCGGGGTTGAATTCGTCGGCCATTGCGGTCTGTTCGAGGAGTGTCTGGTTTGTTATGTTTTGCGGTGGGATGTTTCCAAGCAAGGAGCTTCGGGGCGCAAAGCTGTCAATCGGTTCCGAAGATATTCGCAACGAAACGAGCGCGTGCTGGAATGCGAGAAAGGAGCGTGAATGTAATCAGGAAGATGTTGATTGATTGACCGCAAGCGGAGTGAGCAAGGTGGAAGTTGCTAAAATCAGCCGAAAAACACTTGGAACTCTGAGGTTTGGGAAATTAGCGGGAGCTCAGACCAGCGTCCTCAAGTTTTGTGGACAGAAAGCACGGATCACTGCAATGGACGAATGAGGCACCGCGAAAAGGCGGGGCTTCTCGTTTCCACAGGCAACTGCGATCAACAACCAGTAACAACACCAGGCGCCCCTGCCGAGCAGAATTGAACCGGGTAAAAGGTCGGGATAGCGCCATTGACTTTATCGATAAGAGGTCGGGTGATAAGAGCTCTTGAGGTACATACGTAAGTCGACGCGAGGAACCTTCGGTACACAACCTGGGGTAAGGTAGGTACCAAAGGCAATTACTATAGGTAGGTAGGTTCTGGAGCTGCCCCTAAACGTGTCATCGTATCCTCACAGGACCGGCACAGGACCGGCGAAAGTGTGCCTTGGAATGTACCATACCGACCCGAGTTGACAAAGACCCATTGCCTGTGCCCCTGGAATACCATCTCCTCGAAACAGTTGCTCAATCTAGTCATCTCAAAGCTCAAGATGGTAGAGCAGCTCAGCTGTAGCTCTCCACACCGACGCCGGATATCATGGATTGCGAGGTGCATGTCTAACAAACAATCCGCCCATTAATGCTTGGCTGAATTCGCCCAACGCAGTGCAGTGCCCCAACTTGTATGTCATGGTATGATACCCAGAGTACACCGCCGCAATGCAATTTCATCATGCGCTCAAGTCCTTCATTTCAAATGGCTCCAAGAAGCCCCCCAAAAAAAACAAAAAAAAAAAAAAAGGGGGAAAAGAAAAAAAAAAGAAGCCCCCATTATCACTTCACTTCCACTCGTTTTCCTTCCCGGAAAGTACCTTCTCTCTCGGTTTCCGATTCAACGTCAGCGACGGAAGCACTGGCTGGAGAATCTTCACAGGTTGCTCCGCTTTGAGCACCTCCCAATGTTTCTTCAGCGTATCTTCTCTGACCACCAGCTCAAAGTTGGCCAGGAAGCAAAAGCTGATTTCCAGCCGAGCCAGCTCCAGCTCGCTGACACCCCCGACCTTGGACATCTTACTGTGCGGGTAGCTGAGGTCCTCCAGCGCTTTCATGGCAACTCTTAATCCCGCCAAGACCAATCGATGCGCATTCCGCCTAGTTACGGGTATCGTTCGTTCATCAACGGCAAGACGGTGGATGTAGAGACTGGTCGCAAGGTAGACAGCTGTGCTCATCGGACAAAATCGGTGTATGCGTGCGAGATACTCGTCAATGCCGATTGGCGGAGGCTTCTTGGAGTAGAACTTGCGCGTGATGGCGCTGTGTTGTAGATTAATCGGCTGGGAGTTCTCGCCGATAATAACGTAGGGCTCGGGAGGTCTCGACGGCGGAGGAGGCGTTGAAGTCTGTGTCTGCCTAAGATGAACGCCGTCTATCAATTGAGTTGTCGAACCACTCAAGCCGCTCGTGTGTGAAGCCATCGGAGGTCGGCGGGGAGATGCTTGGGCCGCACCCATAGCCATCTCGGCTTCCTGCCGCATTCTACCCAGGTTCTTTTCCGAGTTGGAGCGTATCAACTCCTTCTCCGCCGCCATGCCTCGCATATTGGGTAACGTTGGACTAGTGGGTGGGGGTGTCGGGGGGATATCGCCCGTGATGCGAACAAGCGCCTCGATACCGCCGCTAAGCAGTCTCATTGCCGACCGCGGGGATAGCTTAAAGACATCGTCGTTTTCGGGAACGTTTGGAGGGCTTTCGCTATCGGTGATGGTGAGCCTCGGGTCCAACGACGGGTTGGGCGGAGGCGGGAGTTCGGGCACATCGCTCGAGTTCAACTCGGAGTATTGCAGAGGAGCGCCGTCCTCTGGCTTGGGCGTCATGACTGTTGTGGTTTGACGGTGATCCTCGGGAAGACACCAGGGTCTGGGGCAAGGCGCTAGTGACGTAGTACTGTTGTGGGAGAGATGTGTCTCGCTGGGCTTAGCTTTGGCAACAGCAAGCTTGCATCTAGCCCTTCGAGTAGACAAGAAAATCGCAGTTTGTGCCCCCAGGGAGGGCTGCCGGGTTCGTGTAATCTTGGACAGTTTGCCGCGAAGATCATGATCTCGAGTTTTACCCTCGTAGAGTTGTAGTCGTCCCTCGGCCTCGTTCGGCGTGGCGGGAGCCGGGATAAATCGCGGGGGAAACGGTGCAGCTGACCCTCGGCTGGGCTGATGAAAGGCGCCTCTTCAGGGCCGTTCTGGAACAGGCTATCGAAGGGTCCTGGAAAAAAGAAACGGCGGGAGCCAAAGACCCAGTGGTGGTTCGATTAAAAATGGAATTGTGGCCGTTCGCTTGCGGAAGATAAAGGCGGGCGATGTAGGGCGGGCGATGTAGGGCAAGGTGCAGCGAAGGTTGGGCGACGTTGCTCTGGGCTATTCTCGGTCCAGTGGGTTTCGAAGAGCGGTCGGGATTAAGTGACGGAGTCTGGCGGCTAATAGAACCGTGTGATCTGGAGTTCTGATCAGAGCAGGTGGTTCGGCTGGCAATGTGGTGCTGTCTTGCTTTGGAGCAATGTAGTTGGCGGTTTCTTGGTGGTGTTGGCGGTGGTGGTCTCGACTTTGTCGGCCAGAAGAGTGGCTGGACTGGCAGTGGCAGCGCGCAATCTTTCTGCTGATCTCGAAGCTAGTGCGGGGAATTGCAGGCATGCGGCAGGCGAAGAAACGACAGAGGGCACGGCATCCCCGTCAAGGTGGAGGGATCGGGGATCGGCGATCGTCTCAAGTCGAGCTGCTGCAAGGTGCTGCAATAACGGCCAAGGACTGGATAAAAGAGGTGCAGTGTGCACTATGTGGACGTGGGACGGCCGATGGGCGGCTGGAGACCGCGCTGGAGGAGGCGAAGCGAAGCGCTGGGAGTAGAATGGAGCGTCTGCAAAGGGCGGAACAGGGACAGAACAGCACACTCGTCGTGACGTTGCCCGATGCTGACGCGATGCGTTGCAGCGGACCTGGCCGTCGGAGGCACGAAGCAGGTAGGCGAACGGCGGACGAGAGCACGATGCAGGGGACTCGGGGTCGGCGTTGGCGTTGACGTTGGGTTGATGTTGAGATGACGGGGGCGACTTGACGTAGAGCGAGCTTCACCGAGCCATCGTGGTTCGCTGGCGAAGAAGAAAGATCTTGGAGATTGGCGTTGCGCATGCGTAGTGCTGAGTTGTATCAGGTGATGGCCCTGTTACGATTGGGAGAGTGCGTTCCGAAGTGGCTGTCTCGTTGAAAGGAGTCCCCTGAATATGCAGGAACCACAGCAATGCGTCCCGGGTGGCGAAGAGGGTGATTATCGACTGCAACGCACGTTACGATGCATGTTTGTGTATGATTCTGTAGGTGTAGATAACGAGCGGCGGGCAGGCCGTTTCGTGGGTGTCTCGTTGCGGCCCGGAGATGACGATGAAGAGCGGCTTGGATTTACACGGGACAGGAGTTGGGGGAGGATTATATCACAGCCAGAGAATTTTGGAGAAATTTCGGCGCAAGAGGGGACAAGTTACAACGCTGGCTGTGGTGGCGAGCAGCGAGACGAGCAGGGTGGGGACCCGGCTTTGGGAGGGGCAGGACGTGGAAGGACCCTTACTGAAGTATATATGAGTTCCATTTGCGCCATCTTCCCCTCCTTCCTGCCCTCCTCTTGAGGTAGGCAGGCACCATCCACAGCTTGCCTCGTTCCTTCTAGTTTCTGTTCTAAACTAAGCTAACACCTAAAAGTATAAAACTGCAGGAAGGACTTGAGAGGTAGGGAGGGACTCAAGAGTAAGGTAGCCTGCAGTGATGGTGTCCCTACTACGTCTTATTGTATGAGGCACGCGGCTGCAGTTGTCATTCAGTCAACCATAGAAAAAAACCAATGCCGACATATCAGCTACCTTTACGTTAAGGAGGGGGCTCCTTGCAATGAGTGGATTCGGTAGCCTTTGACGGCTCATATCGACTGGAGAAAAAAAAAAAACCGATGCTGGACACTCTTCGTGTTAGGTGCCCACACCTGACGGGTGGATATATATATATATATATCCGCACACCCACTGCATATATCTAGACTTAGCATAATATAATATATATTATTACACCCCTCACAATTAGTAGTATAACTAAATATAATACTAGCGGATTAGGCCTCTGGCTACTGCATAGTGATTTTACCTGCTTAAGTGCAACAGACCTTCTAACTCCGCGCCTCCTGATAATATATAGCCTTTAGTTATATAATTATAACTTTCCTAACTATAGCTGCACTTATACGTGCCTATAGCCTTATGATCTTTAACTTTATATTAATAATAACGTGGTTTTTAATTATTTAATAGACTATAAAACTATTAACTTTTCCTCTTATATACTACCCGCGCTACTATTAAATACTACCTCTATTACTGCTTCGTCTGCTAGAAGTCGTTACTATCTTTATAGTCCTCTTATTTAATCGGGTTAGCTAACGCCTTCGTAGCTATGCTATTATTAGTAACGCTCTCTCTATTTAGTATAAGCTATACTTACTAATATTCCCCTAAGGGGCCTAGGCTACCTCTACCTTAATAGTATAGAGGACTTACTTAAAGAAGGGCTACTCTATAGGATATATAATAACCTACTTAGCTTCTATTACTAAGTCTACTTACTTAGCTATAATATAATAATAAGTATCCCCTCTAGGGGTATTAATAAGAGCCCTCTTAAGGGCTA
>JAVHLU010001634.1:0-27472 GCA_036785755.1 Colletotrichum ledebouriae
TTAGCTTAGTAAGACTACTAATCTCTATATTAGTATTATATATAGCTATCTTAGCTATATTAGCTATAACTTGCTAGTTAAATAATAGTAGTTATAATAATATATAAGGGGGTAAGGAAAGGGATATACTCGCTAGAACCTACTAATAATATATAGAAAAAAAGAAAAAGGGAGGATTTTAAGGTCTATATCGTTCCTACCTTAATTCTATAAGAAAGCATAGCTATTACTATTCCCTTAGAACTAAGGTAGATCTATAAATATCTTCCTCTCTTTAAACTACGTTTTTATTATTATTTATATCGTTATTATTTATTACTTATAAATTTCTTAAGTTATTATTATATTCGAAGTAGATTAATTATATATATATATATATATATTAATAGCGGGGATATATAGACGTAGCGAAGGTACTTAACTCTCTAAGAAGCTTATAAAAGCTATTACAAAGAGCAAAAGAATCCGCCTCTAGGTATTATTAAAAAGGGCTAGAACTAATAGGAACTAGAAAGATAATAAATAATATAGCTTTACTTATAAACGGGTAAGAATATTAAGAGTAGGCTCTAAAGATATATAGAATAATTCGCAGATCTAATTAAAAGAGATTATCTAAATCTAGCGCTAATTCGCTAAGAAGATATTAAAAAACGAGGTATAGGGTTATTAAGGTATTAAAATTATAATAATATCTATATTATTTTCTTATCTACTACGCTCCTCTCTTCTATACTCTACTCTATAGTCTTCCTATAACGGGTCCGTGCGCTAAGGGAGTTTTCCGAAAGTTGCGTAGCTAAGTCTATCTTATCCTATCCTAATATACTTATCTACCTTATCTCTAATACGCTTAAGGGACTAAGCGCTTAGAGTAGGGGGTAATTATAAGAGACTAGCTTCTAGTAGCTAGCCTATATAAGCGCATTTGTAGTGTATTCTAGCACGAAGTGCGCGGAATAGCGGATCTTTTGCGCATGGCGCAATGGGTTATTGCATCGCTATAGCACACCACCCGAAGCGTTATATATAATAACCTCTTGTTAAATAAACTTAGGTCTAACCCCTTATATATTTAAGCTTATTATAATAATAATAATAATAAGTTAAGTATTACTCCTTATTAGTTAGTAAGATAGTTAATAGTAATATAGTTAAAACTTAAGATAAGCTATTATAAGCTAATTTAGTAGTAGTAATAAAGTCCCTCTAGTAATAGTTATAGGAGGTTAAGTAGAGGAATAGCTAATATATAGCTATATAGACCCCTATAAGTACTACTAGTAAGGTACTAGTAATACCTAGTATAATATACTAGAAGCTACTACCCCTACTCTTAAAAATCTTAAGTAAGTAGAAGGAATATACTACCTAAGTATAATAAATAAGGTATAAGATTATTATAAATAGGGCGTTCTATATTATAGATATAGAGGTATAGTACTTTATTAACTCCTACTTAGATACTATACCTTAATAAGTAGTCTCTACTTTCTATAGAGCTAGGGGGGGTAAGGGAAAATATAACCCTAAAGACTTTATAGCTTACCTAGATTAGATATATAAGGACCTAAATATCTATTTATAAGCTATAGCTTAACTATAAACCCTCTAATAAAAAGAGAATAAATCCCTAGTAACCTTCTTATTAAGATTTAAATAAATACTAGCTAATATAAGTAATATAAACTAGCTTAGTTAAATCTAGATCTTACTTCTAGAGGCCTCTCTTACCCCTAGGCTAAGGGACTAGCTAATTACTCTTAACTTATTAGCTAATTATAATAGCTAGCTTTTAAAAATCTAGAGTATTATATAGAAAGTAGAGCGCTAGAAGGTTTCTAATAACTACTTAATAACTTACTAGAGACCTATTACTAAGGATACTAAGGGGGATACTTATATAACTAGAGCTATATATATCTTATAAGTTAAGGAGATAAGATATTATAACTATTAAAACTCTAGGTCCTCCTTAGGTACCTCCCTAGTATAATACTAATAGCTTTAAAAAGATATAAGGAACTCTTATACTTATTATACTTATAAAGCTAGAGGTTATATTACTTAGCGCTACTTTAATAAAGAGGATTAGCTACCTAGGGTTATAAAAATAAAGATTTTAAAAGAAGAACTAGTATACTACGAGGTTATAAATAACTACTAAGTAATAGCTAACTCCTTAGAAGAAGATAAGGAGTTAGAAAAAAACTAACTCTAGAGTAAAATTAAGCCCTAGAGCTTATTAAAGAGGAGATATTAGGTTAAGAAGAATATAAATAAGAATAACTAGCTAATAATAAGCTTATTATTATTTAAGTTAGAGTTAATAGAGGATATCTAGCTTATACTCTAATAAATATTAGGAGTAATACTTATATAATAATTAACCTTTCCCTAGCTTAATATTTTTACTTTCTATATATTAAGAAGAGATACTAACCTATAAGGTAGTATATACTTAGTAGATTATTACTAAGTAATATATTAAATATAATAATATTTAACTTAGAAATAAGTAGTTATACTTAGTATTTCTTTATATATATAATTAATAGCCTAGACCTTAATATTCTCTTAGGGCGCCCTTAGATAGAATAGAACTAGGCTATTTATAATATTATAGCTTACTAAGTATATTATAAGAAGGGATAAGTTAGGCTATATATAAAGGATTAGAAAGAAACGCCCCTTATAAAAGAAATAAGAGCTATAAGGTTCCTTAATCTACTTTTATTCTCTATAATCTACTAATATCTAGCGAGATAATAAGGTAAGTACTAGGAGGGTATTATAGAAGTACTAATATAAGCTATTAGCTTAGCTAATATTAAGAAAGCTTTAAACTTAAAACTAAAAGAGGATTAATAATACTATCTACTAAGCTAGGTCTTAAGGGAGTTTCCTAACCTATTTAACCTTAATAAGGCTTTCTTATTACCCCTTAAGTAATTAGGAGTAGATTACTAGATTAACCTTATACTAAGACTAGATAAAAGGGAGCTATTACTCCCTTAAAGCCCCTTTTATAATATATTAAGAGAAGAGCTATTAGTATTAAAAAAGACCCTATAAGATATCCTAAATAAGGGGTTTATTAAGGCTAGTAGCTTATTTACTAGGGTATTAATACTCTTTATAAGGAAGCTAGGGAGAGGAATTCGCTTCTATATTAATTATAAGGCTCTTAATATAATTATTAAGAAAGACTACTACCCCCTCTTATTAATCTCTAAGATATTATATTAAGTAAGTATAGCTTAGTAGTATACTAAGCTAGATATAATAATAGCTTTTTATAAGTTAAAAATAATAAAGGAGTACTAGGAGAGAATTATATTCTATACTTAATATAGGTTATTTAAGTAAGTAATTTACTTATTTAGCTTAGTTAATACCCCTATTAGCTTCTAGTAATATATTAATAATACTTTATAGAATTTCTTTAATAACTTTATTACTACTTATATAAATAATATATTAATTTACTCTAATAGAATAAAAGAAGACTATAAGAGGAAGGTCTAGGAGGTCTTCTAGAGGCTAGTAGATATAGGGCTAAACCTCGACCCTATAAAGTATAAGTTCTTAGTTAAGAGGGTTAAATATATAAGGTTCATAGTAATAATAGGAGAGGGTTTTTCTTATAACCCTAAGAAACTTAGATAATTATAAAATAGTTACCCCCTACCTCCCTAAAAGGGGTCTAGAGCTTCCTAGGGTTTATAAATTATTATAATATATTTATATTAAAATATAGGAATATTATTAGATTACTTATACTACTTATTAGGAAGAATATAATATTCTAATAAGGAGATAACTAAGAATAAGCTTTCTAATAGCTTAAGTAGCTTTTTAATATCTAATTAATACTCTACTAGTTTAATTTAGAAAATAAGATTATTATAAAAACTAACTATTTAGGATTTATATTAGGAGGGGTATTCTTATAAGTTAACCTAGAGGGTATTTAGTATCCTATAGCGTTTTACTTATAGAAGCTCTTACTTATAAAGTATAACTACCCTACTCTAATACGGAGCTCCTAGTAGTTCTTTTTTATTTATATATATAAAAGGTAGAGCTATATAATATAACTACCTTTAAGGTACTAACTAATTACTAGGGGCTTAAATACTTTATAAAGAAATAGCGCCTTATAGAGCGCTAGAGCTAGTAAGTAGAGGAGCTATCCTAATATAACTTTACTATTAAATACCGCTCTAATAAGGAAGTAATAGCTCCTAATACCCTCTCTTAGAGAGAATAGGATATACTATAAGAGTAAGATTATAAGTAGAAATAGGGGAGGGTTTTATAGCTAATACTAGATTACGCCTACCCCTATAGGGACCTTATAGCTAGCCCCCTAGTAAGGAGAAGTTAGAAGGGCTATACTAATATCCTAGATACTATAGTCTTTGATAGTAACCCTAACCTATAGGTACTATAGCTAGAAACTATAAGAAAGGATAGAATATATAAAGCTATATATTATATTATTACCTACTAGCTTTAGAGCTTCTCGCTAGATATTAAAGCTAAGGTTTAAATTAGTAAGTATAATATTAATAGTTAGAAACGGCTAACGTTTAGAGAGAGGCTATAGGTACTTAGTAGGGAGGATAATAATAATCTACTAAGCGAGCTCTATATAAAGATTATATAATAGAGCTATAACTTAAGTATAACTACCTACTTAGGTTATAATAGTATACTAGAAATAGTAAGCTAGTAGTTCTACTAGCTAGGATAATTATAGATAGTATAGAGATTTATAAGGAACTATAATATCTATAGAGGTATATATATTTAAGGTAAGCTAAGAAGGGCTTCCTAAAGCCCCTACTAATACCTACCTAGTTATACTTAGACCTTTTAATAGACTTTATTATAAACGTATTATTTATAAAGGATAAAACTAGCTAATACTTATAAGTTATAATTAATAGGCTAAGTAAGTTAGTAATATTAGAGGAGATAGGTATAATAGAAGTAGAAGCTTATACTTACTAGTTCCTTACTTTATACTTCTAGTTCTATAGGTTCCTAAGTAGTATTATTAGTAATTAAGGGTCTAACTAGGTAAGCTACTTCTAAGTTAAATTCTACTACCTTACTAGTATAAGGAGGCTATTAAGTACTACGTATTACCTATAGACTAATAGTAATACTAAGAGGTAGAACTAGGAGATATAAGCTATCCTATAGGTATTTATAACCTAAGTATAGAATAACTAGGGATAGCTCTTACTTACTACTTAGCTAGCGCTTTATAATAAGGTTAGTAATATAACTAAGCTCTCGCTATTCTTCTTAGAATATAGGTCCTATACTAACCTTATACTTATAGTAAATAATATAATAGAGGAGATACCCTCTAGGGATATAATAGCTACCTTTTTAGTAATAAGACTATAAGAGGTAGTAAACTTTATCTAAGTAAGTATTATAGCTACCTTATAGTATAATAAGGAGAATATAAACTAGTATAAGATACTTATAGAGGAGTACTAAGTAAGTAATAAGGTTTAGCTTTTAATAGCTAATTATAAGAGCCCTAGGCCTCGTAAGAAGCTATTATAGTTATACTATAAATATATTATAATAGGAGTCCTAAGCTTATATATTATTAAGTTAGATATACCTAGTAATATCTACCTAAGGTTCTATATAGACCTCCTCTAGAGGGTACTAGAGGACCCCTTATTTATATAAATAAGAATAGACCCCTAGCTACTACTAATTATAGCTAGTAATAGCGAATTTAAGTAGTATATAGAGGAGATATATATAGTATAATAGAAAGTATTTAGGCGAGGGTAGAGGTATAAGGTCTTAGTTAAGTAGGAAGGGTATATAGAGCCTACCTAGGAGCCTATAGAAGCTATTATAGAGATTACTATAATAAATAGGTATAAAGCCTTATATAGGCTAGTTATAGATAGTAATAATAACTTAGCTTATACCTAGGGGGGGACTAGCTAGGAGGGGGGATAGTATTATAAGCTATACCTAGGTTAAGCCTATCTAGGCTTCTACCTAGGTTTATTATTTTAAATAGCTACCTAGGGCTTACCTAGGGCTTACTTAGTTATTCCCTATAAACTAGTAGAATCTCTACTAGAGAGGAAAACTTCCCCTTTTCCTCTTTAGCTTAAATAAATAGTATTATAGCGACCTCTTATTAAATAAACTCGGGTCTAACCCCTCGCACCTCGTAGTATAATATTAATATTAGTATATATTTATAAAAGAGTCTCTTATATCTTAGAGGTACTCTAAATATATACTATAAGTAATAGTAGTTCTTTTATAAGATTATTATATATCTTAGCTATTATATAAAGATCCTCTATAGGGGTTAAGTATTTCCAAAGAGTAACCTTATATATTATAAGCGCTATTTATACTTATATTAACTATATAATCTAATTTATAGATCTCTTTAAGTAGTAATCCTTTAAGAACTTTATTTAAAAGTCTTTAAAGTAGTTTATACCTAGTTTAGATATAGTAGTAAGTTCCTTAAATAATAAGGTATTTATTATTATAATATCTAAGCTAACCTTCTATATTCTAAAGTATAAATAAGCTAGGCTAGCTAGGGTTATTATTAATAGTAGTATTATTATAGATAAAGTATCTCTATTACTATTATTAACCTTAAGTAGCGCTAGGTTTATTCTAAGCGCTTTTTATAACTACTACTAAAGAGTCTTATTCTCCTTATACTTCTTCTACTAAGCTAATTATAGCTTTATAATCTGATACTAAAGATTAGTAATAGCTTTATCTTAGAGCTTTATTACCCTAGTATCCTATAGTATAGTTATTATAACTATAAGTAACTTTATAAGCTTCTTAGAAATATATTAAAGTCTATAATATATATATATTATATTAGATAATTATATACTAATAGATTTATTATTCTAAAAGCTTATTATAATAAGTAATTTAGGTTTATAAAGATATATAAGTTATAAAGTAAGGTTATATTATTATATAATAATAAGAATCTTATATATAACTAGGGGTTAGCAACTAGGGTTAAATAAGTATATTATTTACAGTTATATAAGTAAAGCTATCCTTATACCTAATTATAGTGCGACCTATGCTCCTATTATATACCTTTATATATAAATAAGCCCTTATATCGCTCGTAATGCCTCTAACTTGTATGCTATCTAAATTTACGCTATGCGCGCGCCCGCCTATTGCGGTACGGCGCCACTCGCGGTTGTAACACCCGAAGCGGTGGGCATGTTCATTTACTCGCAGGACAGTGTCAAGGGCCATCTCATATTTTTAGGATGACACTCCTTAGCGGAAGGCCAGTTCTCCCGCGCAGCCATCTCAGCCCATGCAGCGGACATCACCAATCGGATCTTAGGTGATTGATGCACACACCAGGTCATGCTACTTTGCATTAGCAACCGGTCAGCTCCAGACTTCGAAAACGGAAAGGCAGAGCAGCCCGAGAGCCCAATTCTGTCGAAACACTACAAGATTCGTATGAATCGGAAGACCTCCCCAGACCGAGCTGTCTGTCTGGGTCCATCCCATCCCCCAGTTAGCCAGATTCCACGCCTCCGCATCCTCCTCCACGGGGACTACGAAGGCATTGGGTACCTCCGCAATTATCCCATCCACGGATCCATTCGCATTTCGAGCCCCACGATGGAGTCATCTATTCCCCGGTATAGCATGGAACCAGTCTCCACGAATAGAAACGATCTAAAAAGCTCACAATCTGCCCATATCTCTTTGGCAACGAAACGCTCCCATCTCAGGGTATTTGTCTCTGTTTTGTCTTTTGTGCCATTCTACGTATTCGGTACATCGCGTGATCATGGGGCCAGGGAAGTATTTCGGTCTGACGGGCAGTGCTCTCAACACATTGCGAATCGCCCTCACCATTGCACCGATTTTTATTCTATACAGCTACAACATCGGTGTTGTCGGCGGCCTCCTCACGGAAGAGGATTGGGTCAAGATGTTCCCCCAGATCGATATGGTCAATACCTCTGGCACTGAAAAATCGCAGAATTCGACATTACAGGGCTTCATTGTTGCAATTTTCGCGATTGGCGCTACGATCGGCTCTCTCTCCTGTTCCTGGACCGGCGATGTATACGGACGTCGAAACATCATTTTCTTATCTGGTGTGCTCACCTTGATTGGCGAAGCACTGATGTGTTCTGTCTTTGGTCTGCCTCAATTCACGATCTATCGTATCATCTGTGGCCTTGGCATTGGTCAGCTTAGCTCAATCGTGCCGGTCTGGCAGTCTGCTGCGGCCAATCGCGGCCGTCAGGTCGTCATGTACGGATGCCTCATGTGCGTAGGCTACATGCTGGAGTCCTGGGTTGATTTTGGCTTCTTGCAACTCCACTCAGGTCCGATGACATGGCGTCCGCCCCTAGCTATCGCTTACTTGTTCTCGATTGTTCTTATGTCCTCAATCGCCTCGTTGGTTGGTAATGAAGGGCCGATCAGAAGAAGCACGATCGGTCATTGCGGTGCTCAAATCACTGCCAGAAGACTCCCTTGAAGTTCAGGCCGAGGTATCTGGCATTGAGTATTCTCTCGAAGAAGCAAAAGGCACCGCGGTCTCCATGAAGGATATGCTGAGGAACGATGAAGACAAGTTGCTGTATCGCTTCCTGCTTTACATGAGTCTTCAGTTTCATCAGCAAATGTGGTATGTTTGACATCTGTGCCTGTCCTCGAAACCCATAAGAATTCCAGAAGTTGACAATTTCGACAGTGTCTAAAACCTTGTCAGCGTCTACGCGCCAATTCTCTTCCAGCAAAATCTGGGCATGTCCAGCCAACAGTCTCGAATCAGGAGCGGCGGAACCCTGGCCTGGAAGTTCATCGCCTCCTTTATCGCCTTTTTCACAATCGATCGGTTTGGTCGCCGAGCAGCTTTTACTGTCAGTGGGAGCGACATGTGCCTTTGTATGCTTGCCCTCGCAGTATCAACCTCGCGGCAAGGATAATTACGCTGTGCAGATTTCTGCTATTTTCTGGATATTCTTTTTAAACACATGGATCCCTATTGGTCTCATGGGAGCTAATTACCTGTCCTGTACCGAGGTAGCCCCCTCACGCTTGCGCATGACCATGTCTTCCATCCCTACTGCCAATCACTGGCTGTTCAACTTCTTGGTCATCATGGTAACTCCTGTCGCCATCAACAGCATCTGATACAAGTACTACATCGTGTACGCCGTAATCGCGTTCAAGTTCCCGATCGCGGCGTGGATGTGGTTCCCGGAAATGACAGGTCGCAATCTTGAGGAGATTGATCTTCTGTTCCGCGAGTCGCCGTCCATCTGGGCCACGGTCAAGTACGCCAAGACACGGCCCATCGCCATGCCGCAGGAGTTCAGGTCTGAGAAGGACGAGAAGGCGGACCACCTTGAGGAGGCTTAAGGGCATCGAGCTGGGTGCTCCACGCTACCTTGCTCCCTCTGCCTCTGGCTGGGCAATTTGATGTCATGCAATGAAACTACTTCCTGCCCCAATAGTGTTGGAAAGATGACAGACCATGATGGATCAGTAGATGAGCATAATTGCGAGACCGAACGGTCAAAGAGATCTGCAAATGATGACAGCCTATATTTCGTTACAATCAATAACCCGATGCGCCTTTTTCTGGACCTAAAGCGGCGATTGCGGTAGTCAGGCTTAGTGTCAAGACCACTGCAGCATGGTGCCGCTGGGATCTTCGTGGTTGGCCCTACCTAGGTAAAGTTTGACGATCAGATGTGCCGTTTTCCAATGAAAACATTCACACAAGTCGCCGAAGATAACCCGTGCCGATCCGTGGTTTCCAGATTACCTACCTTACACTCATGGATCTCATCAGCACGGCCTCCCTTTGCTTTCCCCCCGGACTTTCAAATTTGGCCAGCATTCCTCCACCGCCTGAGAGTCAGCTCGCTGGCAATTGCCACCCTTATTCGCACTTACGACGAATGAGCAGCCGCGTTTTCAAAAATCAGCCCTATGGCACCTGGCGATATGAGTGCGAGGTGCGGCGAGATTTCACACAGTCGCAAGAAGGGCCGAGCCTTACGGGTACGTTAGCCATGATTTGTTTCGTCGAGCAAATCGACAGAAGACAGAACGGGCCAAGCTCTTGCGTCACCCTCGCGGGTCTGTCGCATTCTACTTGGGCTTGACAATTCTGCATGCCATACCTTACGCTCCAGGCAGAAACCACTTATTACTAAGTTGCGCCACAGAGACCGAAACGCAGCCTGTGCTATTGGCCCCAACGCCAGACTACAATATAAGGTAGTGCTGTTGGTCTTCTTCGCAATGGCAGTCGCGAGCGAGTGCCCTTTGCTTGTGTTGCTTGTCACTGACGCTCCACGCCCTAGATCGCCTGGCAGATGAGGACTCATCGACACATGAGGAACTCCAGCTTCGAGAGACCAACTGCGTTTGCGGCCATAGGACGACTGGTACGTTTGTTTCTACAGCTTGCCGACAGTTCAGTGATACGGTATTCACATTTGGTGCCTCTCGAAAGTAACAGGCAGCACACGATTAGGTTCACAGCAGCTTACTGTTACCCAATCAGAGAGGCATACGCTGTCAGCGCATACGGACACCAAACGAATCGGCGGATTGACCAGACTGCTTGGTGAAAATATACCATACATGCGGCGTTGCTCCATGGTCTAGCCGCAGAGTCTCACGCGAAGGTAGCGATGGCCGTTGTGAGCAGCATACTGCCCCACGCGGAAAAGCGCTTTTTTACCCGAAAGTTTTTTGTTATCTGCGATCTCGAAGGTCAATTTGTCGGCCCGACTTACCTGCGCTGTACTGCAGCCTACGAAACCTGCCTGGAGTCAGCGAGCAGATGATGCCGCAATCGTGGAAACCCGGCAATGCGCTCAAACTGATCGATTCAATGCCCCCGTCTCGCTTCATCAAGTCGCAAGATGGTGGCCAACCTTTTAGTCACGAGGACGACAAAATCAAGGTGAAGGAGCCGGGTCTTTACGCGCGGTTTGATGTCGGAGGGGAGTCGACCGAGTGTTTTTCGTCCATTCATCAAAGGTGGGGAATTGGAGACCAGGCACAAGGGAGTCGGGGATCGAAAAAGGTAATTACTAGGTCTATCGATAAGCTTAATCCTCAGCGACCCACTTGCTCGGAATGTTTCGCGCTCTTCCCCTTGGAACTTCGACCTGACGGCCGAACAGCTTCAACAGAGAGCAATCCCTCCTGACCAAGACCAGGTACGGAACAGAAAACCGGAGCCGATCTATGAGTCAACTTGGCCGTCTTGCCGGTCCCAATCACAAGAGGTACGCCATGGGCTTACGGCGCGCATGGTGGCCGGTTCGCAATCGCCCGCCTACACGAACAATTTCCGCGGGGACGTGACTACTCCTTTCTTGCAGGTTCTATCTGGGAATCATCGGTCACCTGTCGCATGACACCACGTTCCCCATTTTCCCGACATTCAAGCTATTTGGGTATACCGTACTCTGGAATCCTTTCGCTGACGCAACCTATGGAGAGAGTGCCCGGTCAGCGGGCGCAAACAACCATTCCCACCTCGCGGCTTCTGCAGCTGTCAGTGTGTGTCCGTGCAAAGACACAGGTACCTACCTAGTGCTATGCAGGCCAAACCCCTGGTAAACGCACGCCACGACATTCAACGTCACTAATTGGACGACCTGAATCGACCTAGGGCTGAACGCAGACAGGGTCCCAGTCCCGTGTCCCTGTCAACCTCCAGCTCCGTGCCAAGAGTGGACAGGGTCAGAGAGGGAAGTTGGTGCCCGTTGCCAGGTCTGGATCATCCGTCATACGTGTGCATTTACAGTGCAAAGACACAATGTGTCTACGCACATACTTACATACCAGCCTCAAGTCCCCTGTCAAGGGCGCTTTGTACGAGAAAAGTGATAGCAGCTGTCCAGCCAACTTCGCCTCACCGGGGGCTCCACCCTGCCGATGCCTGACTGCCCGGGTTCCTCTACCGGAACAGCCCGGTCTTGACACCTTCTTGTCTAACCGATTGGAGGGTTGCCGCCAGCAGCAACGGACCTCGTCGTTCGCAATCCCTGCCCCCTCTCAGATACTTGGACTCGTTACGCTGGGGGAACCCCTAGTTTGAGGCCTATGAGAGACATACGTCTGTGCCGCGCTGCGAGCATAAGAAGGAAACCTCCAAAAACGCCCCCATGTATATTTGTCCTAGTCGTGTCTCTTGTGGTCAATCGCATTTCGTTTTCCAGGCTATGACAAGGCCGTCACATGGAAACCCCCGTCCCCCTTGGTCTTGCTTCCATTCCAAGTCAACCCGATGTGATGTCTGGATCGTTCTCTGTCACCATACGCATGGCACTGTCAATATGCGCACCATGACCGTTCCCAGAGTCGCGGCTTAGCTTTCCGCTCTATTTCCATGGCAAGTCATTCACCGTCTATCGTTGTTACCCGCTGCCGACATAGGCAGCCTCTTCCACCCTTGCTCAAAGGTACTCCCCGACTACTACCATCTTCATTACCGCACGCCCCACCCTTCGCCGGGCCCAGGACCACGGCATTCCCTTGCCCGCCCACCCACTCTTTCCCTCCCGCGTCTTGGCGGTATCGCATTGCGAGCCCATGCCTTGCCTGAGATCGACCTTGTCCAGCTTCGCTTGGGTCACTGTTTTGCAGATGTCCAGATGGCAGCTGCATAGGTTCTGCGTCACAGCGCGGAACCTACGAGCAACTGACCATGTCTTGTTTTCTTCGAATCTGCCCTGCCCATGACAGGAGGCTTTCTAGGTCCTACCGCAAGTAAGTGTTTCCATCAACAGAGGGTAGCCTGGTTCCATAGAGCCGCGGACTGGAACCTTCAGAATCTCTTATAAAAAGAAGCCGTCTCCTAGCTCGCATGAAGTTTATCCCATGTCCACTACCAGGGACCAACACCCAATCAACACTCTCTTTAGACAACTTCGAGCTGTTCAACTATTCACTGTCCACCGGGCTCTGGTCACCTCGACCTCCTTTCTGACTTATCGTTAAGCAACAATAAAATATTGCTACTGATCTCTTCAAGAAGGGCAGAGTGTAGCAGTGCAAAGTCAACTTGTCCGAACTTGCTCTTTAGGTGTTGGCCAACAGCAGCCCTTGGAAGTTAGCCACCGTCAAGAGACCCATCAAATCGCTGTCGGAGGATTTGAGCTTATTCCGTCACCTAACCGCAAGCTCTGGGGTCGAGATAGACTTGGACATGTCGTCGAAGACTTCAAAGCACTCAGAGTCAAGCTCAAAGAAGCAGAACTCAAAGTCCAAGTCCAGGTCGGGCAAGGCAGATGACTGGGCAGAAGTAACGGACCGGGAAGAGCGTCGCCGAATTCAAAACCGACTTGCTCAACGCAAATTCCGTATGTAAGCCCCTCTCTTTTCCCGATGTTGTCGTTGGATTTAGTTCGCTAATTCGAAGAGCAGGCAAGAAGAACCAAGAAAGCAAAGAGCAGGATGCAAGAGACACTAAGAACGAGCAGAACGCCCACAACATATACCACTCTACCGAAGCCGACGACCTGGTTGCGGAAGAGGAAGTGTCCGGCTTACCCTGGGGGGGCATCAACATTAAGCACGTGGTTTCCAGGGGCCACCAGTACGAGAGTCGCCGAGGGAGCGGTCGGGGCGAGTACGTAAACGAGGACACGCAGTACGCCAACACGTATACCAACGACTACACCGCAGGATACCGTCAGCCCCCGAGCTACGGAAGTAGCGGTGGCGAAGAGTACTACTGCGAGGAATTGTCGCCGTATTATCACGACTACGACCAGGGCGGCGACCCGAGCCAGGCGCAGAATTACTATCACAGGTAGAGCATCACCGCCTCGTCAGAATGTTTCCAGAGACCAACCCTGTTGTAGGAGCTAGGACTGCGAAGGCCAGGATTTTTTTTAAAAAAAACCGATACCCATATTTAGTTGCGCTGTTTTTGCCATTTCTTTCCAAGGCGTTCGGTACACATAGAGTCTCCCCTCTCCAGCGTCTTCCCTCCCGGCTTAAACGAGGACACTTACACTAATTTGGATTGGGAAGCATGAATGATGACACGCTAGGACCTCTATTTGCGTCGTTGAAAACGTACGAAAGGGTTTGGTGCATTGCGGGTTTCCATTGAGGTCTACTTTTGTTTTGTTTGTCTTGAAGCCTCCTCATTCCTGCGCGCAAGGCCTTAAATCTCCTCTATAAAAGGATTTGGGTCAAGAGGGTGCAATCTACGAAATGACGGAAATGATGATGAGTAACGAAGGCTCAACGCGTGGAAAATACTTTGGTTACCCGCATGAGCACAATACAGACTACATTTTTACTCAAAATACCGTGAAACAACGCTCAAGAACAGAGACCAGATACAAAACTTCGCTCGAGGCTGATTGACAAGTTTGGCAGGTTGGCAACGCGGGCCACTTCGAACCAAGCAGAGAGAAACGGAGCATAAGCCGGAGGGAACCACCGCCTCGCTTTATTTACGCTGAGAAGATTGAAACTTAGTGATTCCGCTAGCTGAGATAAGGCAAGCGGCGAGAAACAGGGTTATTAGGTACCCCAGCCGATCCTGGGATTCGGCGATGAGACTGTGATTCGGGCACTGAGGAATGTAGCAGAATCTACTACCAGGTATTCGAGTGCTGAGAGAGCCTGGAAGATGAGGCTTACCCTCTCAGACACACCGCTTACGACGCTCAGTCGACGTTGAGTCGCAGTTACTCGATCACATCGATACTGCAGGGTGAACATTGTGGGTTCTGACCGACATACCCCCAGATAGCTGGAGACACGCATGGGTAGCATATCTGAATATAACGCCGAGACATAACGCCAACGATGCGTCGTCCGGCTTGCGTCATGTAAGTGTGCTGGTAGGGCTTAGAATGCTTGCCCCTCAAAGTACAGCCATGACGCGGGGGAGGCACCTCGACGCCAGGCTGCCTTGGCTGAAGCAGTGTCAGCCCAATTTTCGTGTGAGGCATTCCGTGCTAGTGCGAGAGTGAGACCTGCAAGAGCCCGAAGCTGGTACGCCTTCCAGGTCAAGTTGGAAGGTAGTTAGATGCGAATACGTGGGCTGGAAATAGACCTGCTCATACGCTCCAGATACATGCAGCAACTTGTTCGAAAGCTGCCACGACAATGCCACCAAAAAGAAAATGCATAATGCAGAAAATTGAAAACCGCAATTAGGATAATTTGAACTTCCTAATTTCGACATGGGAAATGATAGGAAGATCCCATTTACACTGAGGTATCATCATTGAAAAGAATTTTGAGAGGGGCACGGTTGTTCAGCCCTGTTTGCAATCCTGCCGAAAATGGCAGGTCAAAGCTTCCAGTACGTTCCTTCTAACGCACTGACTATATGCCCCACCATGCAAGGGTCCCACACCTACTATCACGCTGACCGCCCGGCAGATTCCTGGACTTCCTTTTTTTTCCCCTTCTTTTCTGAGGTCCATCGTCGTCGTCGCATTTGCGAGTTCCTCCAGGACTATCTTGCTTTTAAGCCAAGAAATTGAACCAAAAACTCTTCTTGCACAACAGGGCCAAATCTTCAAGATGGCGCGTGGAGAAAAAGACCAGAGTCTCGACCCCGAGGAGCTAAAGCGTCAGGCCGAGGGAAGAGGTAAGAGAACAGAACGCAGAATTCAGGTTTCGATAGCATCCTAGGCCGGATTGCTGACAAAACCCTATTTCTAGAGAAGAAAATCCAGCGCAAGCGTGAGATGCGCGAGAGACGCCAAGCCGCCAACAAAGAGAAGAAGGCACTTAAGGCACAGGCGAAGCGCGACCGCAAGGCCAACGTCTCGCGTGCCGCAAAATGGTTGGACCCGGCACGAAGGGCGGCCGACAAGCAGAAGAAGGCTGCCCGCGCCTCCCGTAAGGACGAGAAGCGTTTCAATCGCATGCTGAAGCGTGCCGACAAGCTCGAGGAACAGGCCAGGAAGTTACTGGCCGAAGCCCAGCGTGCGCGTGCGCGTCATGCTGTCATGGCCGAGCTGAGAGCTGTAGGTTTCAATGTACGCTAGCAGATCTGGATTGTCCATAAGCTAACTATCCGGATATTGAAGAAGGCGGCTGAGGAGGAAGAGCTCAAGAAAGCCACGGAAGCGCGGGCCAAACCCATTGGCGATGACGAGGCGATCGAGATCCACGACGGCGATAGTGACGACAGTTTTTCCAACTCGAGCTCCGACTCTTCTTCAGACTCCTCATCAAATTCGGACTCGCATTCGGCTTCGGAGGCAGAGCAGCAAGACAAGAAGGGCGGTCCGCCCATAGAGCAAGCCATTGAGGACGTCCAGATGGCATCGGAGTCACCAGACCCTAGTGCGCAACTTCGCGCCGAAAGCGAGGCGAGAGATCAAATGGAGGTTGACGAGAAGCCCAAGTCGAAGAAGGACAAAAAGAACAAACGCAAGTCAGACGCGACCGAGATCAAGGAGGAGCAGGAGAAGGAAGCCGACTCACCCGGCAAGGAAAAGAAGGCCAAGAAGAAGAAGTGCACGGAGGAGGCTGAGGAGCAGGTTCCTGCTGCCGGTGAAGCTGAGGAGACTCTCGTCAAGGAGAAAAAGGACAAGAAGGACAAGAAGATTAAAAAGCCCAAGGACGTCAAGGAGGAGGCCGAGGAGCCGAAGTCGAGGAAGAAGTCAGAGAAGAAGCGCAAGCGTGCGCAGGACGATGATGACGAGTCTGATAGCGGCGCCGCCATCACCGAGGAGACCCCCAGGAAGAAGGACAAGAAGAAGAAAAAGGTCAAGAAGGAGGAAGCTGACGCACCCGTTGCCAAGGCGGAGGCCAATGCCGGTGATGGATGGGATGTTGACGCCCTCGAGGGAGGTTCGGACCGCCAGAAGAAGTTTATGCGCCTCCTCGGTGGCGGCAAGAACGGTGGTGCAGCTGGTTCAGCAGCAGCAGGCCCCAAGGGTAAGCGTGATATTGGCAAGATAACTCAGGAGCTTGAAAAGCAGTTCAACGCCGGCGTGCATATGAAGTATGACGACGGTGCCCAGCGTCGCGGTCTCGGCGCTTGAGATTCGTCTCCTGACATGGAGATGAACCACGCTCCCCTGCCGTATAGTGTAGAAAAGCTTTGTGTGCTTGACTGCGGCGTTTTGAGGGACGAAAATCACGGCGCGCCCAGGAATCATGAAAGTTGTAAAGCTTGATTTGCTTCTTCCTACGGGAATTCTCCGATAGGCTTGCATGTTTGTAGCAGAAAAAAAGATGAAATATATTACGCCAAATGTTCTTGCTTTCCCTGGTGACTTGTGGTATTTGTGCAGACTCTCAATACCCACCATCAATGGGCGGGAGGCTGTGGTTCATGTGCTGGAAATGAAAAATAAACTTCCTCCTTTTTGGCTCCTCCACGGCAAGAAGCGACTGCGTCTCATGCTTCCGTAGCCTCCCTTGCGATCCTGGGATCGCTCAAAGACGTGCTTGCACTGAGCAAGATCTGTAGCAAATCTACTGCTCTCCTTTCGTTCTCTCTATCCTTACTACTATTCTCCTAAGCTCCGTCGTGGTCTTTTCTTAGACGTCGAAAGGGGTACGGTCGTATTGTTTAGACACCGAACATGCGGGAGAGGACCTCGAAAACGATACCGCCGAAGACCACAAACCCGAGAATAACTACACGAGAGGGAACTCATGTCAGCCAACGTTGTACGTTTCAGGCGGGTCTAAGAAAACGATCTGGTGGGTTGAGAAACAAAAGAGCTACTCACTAAGCCAGAGGGGAGAAATGGGCGACTTGGGAGTCTCCTTGGTGCGCTTCTTGATCTGCTCCTCGGATTTGCCCATGCGAGCCTCGTTGTCCTTGGCGAACTTCGCGTTCGCGCGTCTCTGTTGGGGTGTTTGTGCCTGGTGAGGGAAAAACATTAGCAATCACCACCACCATGAACTCATTGAGAGCACTCTAGGTAGCTCCAGAAGGATGCGAAAGGGCGTGCTAGGATTGTGCGGCGATCTGCGTACCATTGTGGATGCGTGTGGTGTGGGTGATGTTGACCGCAAGCTCTGATGCGACTTCTTCTCCTGTCTTCGCTCTCGTGCGTTTCAAAACGTAAATGTTTAGCCGTTATATACTAGGGTTGCAAGAATAGGCGTTAGTGATGTGTTCTACGTGTTCAAGAAGAAAAGAGTCGGACGTGTCGAGAGAAGAGCAGGGAAGCTGGTTGAAGGGACAGATTGCGGCCAGGGAGCTTTTGGTAATCCCGTGAAGCTAATGCGCACTTAGTTACTTACTTAGTAACCTTTATATCTGCAAAAAAACGGGGCCTTTTCTACGCTAAATAATAAATAAAAACTTAGTAATAGTTACTAACTACCTTAATAAATTTATTTAAAACTTTAAACTAAAAGACTTAGAATAAGCTATAAGATATTATTAACCTCTATAAGTAATCTAAGGTTATAAAATAAATCTTTAAAGTACTTAAGTATAATAATAAAGCTATAAGTATTTCTAATTAATTTAAACTAAGCTAGTAAGATACCTTAATACTTATATCTTATTAATACCTTTATTATAATTTATTACTCTAAGTATTAAAAGAACTACTAATTTAATAACTACCCTCTTAATAATACTACCCTAATTAAGAATTAGAAATAATTCTATCTTATAGTAATTAAGTTTATATAATAATAAAAATACCTTAAAAAGGAGTATCTTAAGTTAATTAATAATATTAAAATAGAGTTTAAATATATAGTATATTTAATATCTAAGAATATTATTAAAATTAACTAACTATATAATAAATAGTATATTAAACTCCTTAAAGCGCTAAAGAAGTAGATTATAAACTAGGGGATATAGTAAAATAGGGTGCTAGGTTATTAGGGGTAAGGATATATACTTCTAGCTCTAATAAATTCTATATATTAGTGTTCCACAAATTGAAGCTAATGCGCACTTCGTAGCAGGTAGGTACGTAATTACTTCAGTAAGCGCCTCCGGCGACGAAGGGTGGGCGGAACAGGCACAATTACCTTGTGGACTTTGATAACCTATCCCAGTTCGGGACATGTGTCGTCAAAAGGGAATTACGGGTAGCCACCTGCTCGGTGCCAGGGGTGCCGAGAAGACACCGCATTTTCCTACCGAAGACCCTTGGAATTGTACGGTAGGAGCTCCCGCCACAGTGGAATCCACCGTAAGGCTGAGGTAGGTATTGCGGGGGATGCACGAGCGCACCGCCACAGATCGGCGGCGCACCGGCGCATTCGAATTACTTGCATCGAGCTTCTGTTTGACAGGATTTGGTCCATGACCGTAACGACGATGAGAGTTTCCCTGCGCAGGACGACTTCATACGAGTAGAAGCCCACTGAACAACGATCGTTCAAAAGCTCCAGCGGGAAGGAAGGGACTACGAATCGGACAGGAAAACCGAAACAGCAACACCAAAATGGCTGCACGCAGCAGCGTAGCAGTCCTGAGCAGAGCTCTCCGAGCCCAGCGCACAATACATCTCCACGCTCGCTTTTACTCAAAATCAGAAAGTGGGGGGAAAAGGCCATCGATTGTGGTAAGCAGCTTTCCACAGTCCGAGGCCACAAAAGAGGAATGCCGACAACTGACAATTGCAATTCACAGGGAACATTCTACAAAACATTCACGAGACCGGTGCTCAAGGTCCTCCTGATGGCCACCCTTACGTACCAGATTGCCTATTGGAGCTGGATGAAGCTGGAACAGGACGAATTTCGAGAGGAGAAGACGAAGGAGATTGAAGGTCTCGAGGCCAAGGTTGCGCAGCTCCAGCTCGGCAAGGGCACGGGGGCATAGGGCGGAATATCACGGTAGCATCCAAATAACCCTCGAGTTCGAATGACTGCAGTTGAAGACAGAGAAACTCAAGGGCGGGTACCAATGGAAGCGACGAAGGTGCGTGATTGCAACATGTTCTGGTAGAAGACACTGGCGACGGTATGGGAAAGGAACACTTAGCCTGCATCAAACGGCTGGAAGCAGGGCTAGTTATACATATTCGGCTGAATCCGGGTTGCGGCGATATCCCCGTCATCGACGTTGGCTCATCGTACGCAGCATCAGGCTGGACATGACGTCCAACGGGAATGAACAACACTACAAAACGTAAAGTAAGATGATAGTACGATCGCAATTTCGATCTCTTCTATGATGTCTGGACACAACCGGAGATGGTGCGCATATCTCTTTCATCTGGGGAGTCCCCCTCCGTGATTACATGAACCTCAGATGTTCTTCTTCCAATACAAATCCCGACCCTAGAACGCCGGCGCCATGCAGAATCCAATCCAATCATTATACTGTACCGCCCTGCCCCTGATAGCACTGTGCAAAATTCGGCCGTGACTCTACACCAATGTAACACATCCTCAGACGCATGCAAGGCCTCTTGTGGCGTGCTTATCAGAGCAGAACCACGCCGAGAGTTCCGAAAACGAGGAAGGACAGCAAAGCCCACGAGACGGCTAGCATCGCTGAACCGGACGGATTGTGCACCGCACCTGGGTAGTTACAGGTGAGGCCCTCACCCTGGATGGCGTAGCTGGAATTGAAAACGTCGTCGTCAGGCGTGGGGCAGTTGAAACCGAGCGATGCGGGACAACTCTGGACCAAATCGTAGCAGAGGTAGTCACAGGGCAGGACCTCGCGATACGGACCAGGCTCAATCATCTCGTCAATCAGCGGGTTCCTTGAGTGTTGGTAAACCCGACCCTTGTATTTGTCTTGCTGATCGATAGGGAGCAAAGTTCCATTTGGGAATGTCTGGTTGACATTGCGAACAAGCGAATAGTTGGCCTCGGCGGCGGTAAAGTCCTCGCAACGGGGGATTGTAACGGTACAAAGCCACTTCTTGTAGGCGATTTCGCAGTCTGTGCAGTTTCGAGCCAAGGAGTAGCGCTGCACATCCGGCGCCTCGCAGGCCACCTGCGCAAGCTGCTTCTTGAAGTTATCGTACATGTCCTTGGCGTAGTTGTCGTAGAATTGCGCAAGCTGGGTGATGTTCATCTTGTTGGGGTTTGCTGGAACGGCATATTCCGTTTCGTTGCAAAATGCCAAGTCAGTAATGATCTTGCAATTCTCGCCTGTGGAATAATTAGCGTGGTCAATGCCAAGCCAACTCCAGCGAAGTACAAACCATCTTTGGTCTCAAAGGGTGTTGCTTGAAAAACACGGCCGCCACTACCTGCTGTGCCTTCGTCTCGCTTTTTCGTGGTCGTATTGCCAGTTTGGACCAGGATGCCATTATAAAAAGCGCTCGCATTGAGGCCATTGAAGAAGAACTGCTGCTTCGGTAGATTACCAGCCCCTCTCGTAGTCATTACCGTACTAGCCAGGTTGCCGAACTTGCCACCGGTCTTTGCAGCGATTTGAGCGTAGTTCTCGAGACCGCACATCGAATGTCGAACACCCTTCGTGCTGGGATTGTCCCTGTTCTCCACGAACATGATAAACGGTGGTGCTTGGTGCAGAATCTCCTGGATCTCGGCCTCATCATGTGAGTCCGTCAAGTTTGCCGTGGTCAATAGAGCAGCGCTGGAGTCACTGTCAACCCAAAGGAGCTCGGACGCTGATTCATCGAATTCGTGGAAGAAGCAATCCGTGGATGCTGCAACATCGAAGTTCCAATCTCCGGTGAAATTGGCGGCATCCACCCCAGGAGCTGAGATGCCAATGAAGATGTCGCCCGTAGCATTCACCTCCATGAAGGCAGCACCTTCTTCGAAAATGGTCGTGCTTTGCGAAGATGCGTTCTGCCCCGGCCCGGGCGACTGATTGTCCTTGTTCGTCGAAATATACATGGTGATCTGTGGAGGGTCCAGCATGGTGTTATTCGCTGCGCGCCTCGGCTGGATACACGTTGTCGCGGAGATGTAGACCGTTCTCCTTTGAGCCTTTTGCCTGGAACGAAGCCCAACTTCCTCAGCCGCCGAATGCTCCTCGTCATCTACAACGAGGCCGTCCTCTGGTCCACCTGAGCCGTTGCTCTTCTTACGAGGCTCGACGACGAACGCGTCGTCGGGAGTGCGGTCGAAGAAGTTTGCGAAAACCGAGACAGCTTCGAAAACGAAGCTCTGCGTCTGGTTTCCCTGAACATTGCGATTGATCTTGACGTTGTTCACCAGCGCCGTCACTCCAGCAGGGGCCCTTCCGATAATGCTGCGGTCGAATGCGGCAAACTCCGGTTCGTAAGCAGCTTCCAACTGACTTCGTTGTTCGAGCGTATCGTCGGGTGTGGTACTGTTCAGGATAGCAGGGAACACCTCCTCGCTCAAACCTGCAGCGAGGGCGAACGTGGGAGTTGTGAGCAGGTAGTAGAGGAAGAGGAGTAGCAGCGAAGCAATCAGCGAGGCCGCCAGTCGCGATTGCAATGGGCTGAGCTGCATGGTGAGGACATGCCCTCCAGGGGCAGGTGCCTATGGAAATCCGACGACGCGACGGCTCGTTGTGGTGTCGTACACCGTATGTCGGGAGGTGTCAGATGCGAAGAAGGGACGTCGATAAGCGCGATTGAGTACCGATCCGTCGTCTCCTGGGGTCGTGAATTGGCCGAGTCCTCCTCCACTTCAATCCATCGGCGCACGTCTCTTGAATAGCGAACGTCGAGTTGCGGCTTGTTGAACGAGAGGAAAGCCACCAAACTCGGTAGATCTCGGTAAAAACCGTCGTGAAGAAACGAGAAACCGGGGCTGGTGTTGGTGAGGTTGAGGCAGAGGGAAGGAGTGCCTCTGTCGTTTTAGGGAGTTTCACATCCCAAACAGCTGAGAGGCGGCGTAGACCTTGCGGCCGTGGGCGCCTCAAGCCTCTCAACCGGCCCCAAAACGCCGGAGATCCCGCATAAGCTGAGGTAACCCATCGACCCGGAAGGCCCTCAAGACTTGGAGGACGCTTCCCTCGTTTCGGGCTACTCGGCTCGCCCGCCAGGGGCCATCCTCGCCTAGAAGTCCCTGAAAACCACCCCTGTCCTCCCTAAGGCTAGGTACTTGGGTAGGTATGTGGCGCGGCGGTGCACTCGGCACCCTGATGCGTGACCGTCTGCTTGGTACCTACCTTACTTCAGTACACCGACACAGAACGACTCATGCTATACCATCTAGAATATTGGCAAGTGTGCACAGTATGGTCCAGCCAGTCTTTTGATTCGCCTCTTCCGCAGAAAAGAAGCAATACCAAACAGGCTAAAAGACAATCTGCTAGGAACGCGGTAACTTATTCCCCGTTGTCGCTCCCCAAATGTCCTCAAGCGACAATTCCAGCATTTCTATTGTCAATGGGGCAACTAAATGACACTGGGCAGAGGCCGTGACTGGCTGCCACCGCCAGATATGTTCGAATATTCGGACTGAATAGAGACCTCCACAACTGAACTGCGCTTACCGATGGGAGAAGGCAGTCGAACATGGCAGAGCAGCGCTGGTATGCGTACGGAACCAAGCCCAGTCGGTTAAACGTCCGATGCTCTCTCGACGCGGCCGATTTTCCCGAGTTAGGCACCCTGAGGCACTCGAGTATTTTAGTTGCCCTGGACAAAGAAACATTCCGTATCTCAGCCCCGTCTTTGTCTCTCAGCCACGACTGCCAATCTGCGAAACACTCGTCACATGTCACTGTCATTATCATCCATGTTTAGAACTGACAACGGCAGCCTGTATCACATGATAGATTCAGCCATATCGGGTACTCTCTAGTTCATTGTAAAGTCAATGACTCCGTGTTGCATAGCGTACAGTTACTTTCTCTGGGTAACAGGAACTCATCCATCCGTTTCGTCGTGGCCCTCGTCCCTGGGTCCCCGACCAAACCTTAATAAGCCATCACCATTGTCGCTTTTGTGGTCATGCTAGCATCCGGAACCCCATCCCATCCAATTATGCCCTAGGTCGCTGCATATCGTCCATTTGACTAGCTAGCGAGTGCAACTGGGATGAGCGGGCCAGCGTTTGACATGGCATAGGTAGATCTCTCAAGGCAATCGACCTGGTTTATGAGCCGGCGCTTATGCGCATTTACTCGGCCTTGCCAGCCTGGGCTCGGAGACCGGAGGCGGTCGAGGCACCAGTGAAGTACTTGGCAAGCATGGGAGCCAGGAAAGAGTTGAAGACGATGTCGGCACCGCTGTTGTCTGTCAGCGACAGCCAAAATGGCTCGGATTGGGTGGAAAGGGCGGAACGTACCGGAAGACGGGCAGAGACAGCCACAGAAGGAATACAAACTTGAAGGTGTAGTAGAAGGGGAACCAGTAGACGACATTAACAAGGCTCTCCGCGACGCTGAAATGTGTCAGTAAGCCCGGACAGCTCGTCACGGAGACGGAGCGAAGGATACTAACGTGAAGAAGGCGAAGACGACCCAGTACTGGAACAACGGTCAGCAAGTTTCGTTTGGACGGCTGCAGGGAATGCGTGTGTGGACGTACGGTCAGCCACTGCGTGTCGTCCTGCTTGTTCGCGGTGAACAAGGCATTGAGAGAGTAGTAGCCAGGGATAACGAAACCGGCAAGGTTGGTCAGGAGCTGACCTCCGAGGTTGAAGATGATGAGGAAGAAGTAGAGGGCGGCAACACCGATGACGGCGTACGCCTTGGGGACGTTGGTCTGCTTCTCGAGGTTGTTGAGGGCGGGGTATTTGGACAGCTGCCGCACACACCAAAGTCAGCACTCGATGCCATCATTTAGTAGATGCAGCAGAATTCTTACCTCGCGGTCAAGCTGGCCGATATAGTTCTGGACACGATCCTGAGCAGACATGTTTGCGGTTTATTGGGTTGAGTAGCAAAGCTGTGGGATTATGCGCTGTGCTAAGGGTTAGGATAGCACGAGGACGAGGACGAGGGTGAGGAAACCAGTTGGAGAACAAAGGACGTCGAGGCCAGGTTGCAGGACCGAGGGACCCTGGCAAGGGCAAGGGAAAGGACTCGATGGGGACTCGGCAACTCACAGTGAGGCGGATACGAGAGGTTTTGGTAAGCGAAAAAAAAAAATCCCCAGAGGATCTGTTGGCAATGTTTGACGAGGAGATCTCGACAAGTAATCGGATAGCGTGGAATTGAATGACCTGGAATATGCGTTGGAATAAGCAGGTGAAGGATCGAAGCCTGGATGACGACGTAAGGTGTGCAGATCTGGGCCACCGGGAATGGCCTAGGTGCCCTTGCGTCAAGCTTCACAATCGCTCGGGGCTAAAATGGGTTTTTTTTTTTTCGGGAGTGACACGAGACGAGAGGAGACGGGAGCGAGAGAGCACACACCACGACTTTCAGTTCAGCTTGGACACGGCAACAGTTCTACGGTTGAGGCAGATCTTCAGTGGCGGGCAGGTGGATTGGCTTTGGTATTCTGCACGTAGCAACCGCGTTGTAGCTCCTTGCGCAGCAGACTTTGTGTGCTGGCCAAATATGCCCTGAGGTGGGATCCATGTCTTGGCTGTTAGCGGATACATTGGCTCGAATGGTGTCAGATTCCGCGATCCAGCGAGGGCTTCTGAAGTACCAAGGAACCTTTCGGATACTGCCGCAACATTCAGTGTTCATGCTGTCCATTGCGATAAGATAACAACAGTGCCAAGGCCAAGGGAAGGGAAGGGAAGTGAATGAAAATTTGTTGGTGGGAATCTCTTCAGGTAGGTCTTGTCTGTTATTGCTGCCTGACCTCCAGGGCGCTTCACAACCTGAGCTTGTGTTGCTGTTGCTGTTATGGTCGTCTGTGTGCATCTCATTGGACGTTTCACCAGCTAACTTCTCCGCGTGTTTAGACCAGGGTTCCGAGGGTGCAGATGCTCTTAGTACTTAGTAACCTTTATATCTATAAAAAAACAGGGCCTTTTCTACGCTAAATAATAAATAAAAACTTAGTAATAGTTACTAACTACCTTAATAATTTTATTTAAAACCTTAAACTAAAAGACTTAGAATAAGCTATAAGATATTATAAACCTCTATAAGTAATCTAAGGTTATAAAATAAATCTTTAAAGTACTCTATTTAAATATAGTAATAAAACTATAGGTATCTCTAATTAATCTAAACTAAGCTACTAAGATATTTTAATACCTATATCTTATTAATACCTTTATTATAATTTATCGCTCTAAGTATTAAAAAAACTAGTAGTTTAATAACTACCCTCTTAATAATACTACTCTAATTAAGAATTAGAGATAGCTCTATCTTATAGTAATTAAGTTTATATAATAATAAAGATACCTTATAAAAAAGTATCTTAAGTTAATTAATAATATTAAAATAGAGTTTAAATATATAGTATATCTAATATCTAAGGATATTATTAAAATTAACTAGTTATATAATAATATAAGGAACAATAGCAGGTGCAGGATATAGAGCCAACGCTATTAGTAAAACATTAGCGAATTAGTAATAAATATATACCCCCTTAAGAAAACTCTATAAGCTAGAGACTTAAAAGGTTAAGTAATAATCTAATATAACTATATATACCTACGTTTTAGTATTCTAGCCTTTCCTAGTTTAGGCCTATAGCTATACTCTTATAACTCTATTACTTCTACCTTAATTCGAGAAACTAGCGCTAGTTAGAATATCTAAAATAAACTAGTAATAGTATACTAACGTATTAGTAATAGACGAATTAGTAATAGAGTTTAATTATAATAAACTCTAGGCTAGGTATATAGAATATAACTAATAGGGCCTTAGCTAATGCGATATAAGTTACTTACTAAGCCCTAAGATATAGGGAATATAGCGTAGATACTATACTAGGGGGTTAGATAATCCTAGTAATAATATAATAAGAGAGGCTACCCCGAGGGGGTAGGCTAGGTCTTAGGTAACGCTAGAACTAGTAGAGCGACTTTTACTTAATAAATAAATAGTAAGTAGTAGCTAATAAGGTACCCTACTTAAGACCCCCTAAGAAGCTAGTATCTTAGGTATCCTTACCTAAGTAATAAGACTATTATAGAGATAGTAGGAGAGCCTTATAGGGTAGATATATCTATAGTAGTAGAGGTATAAGGAATAAACTACTACCCTATTATAAGAGCTTACTAACTATCTAGTAACGAGGTAGCTATAGAGAGAATATAAGAAACCCCTTATATATAATTACTATATTATAAGTGAGAACTTTATTATAGACTAGGTTAGTAACTAGATTTAAGTAGTTAAAAATAAATACTAACTACGCGCTAGTAGCACGCTAGAGTAGTAGATTTAATAGGTACTTATAAAAATAAGCTTATTCCTATAGACCTAGTAGTAATACTATAGGGCTAGGCTAGAGGGAGACCTAGCCTAAGCTAACTTTATAATATTTATTTACTAATAATATATTAATCTAGAGCTTTAAGAGTAGAGGTACTATAAGAAGCTAGATATAATAAGGTAGAGGGAGACGTAGTTATTAATATAGTTCTTTATTAAATAGTTAGTAATATA
>JAVHLU010001635.1:0-27471 GCA_036785755.1 Colletotrichum ledebouriae
ACGCCCTTTAGTATAAATAATATAGAGGGGATCGCTAGAGAGTTTAGCCTCGATATAATTAATAAAACCCGCTCCTTTATTAACTACTCCGCTATATATAGAGAGCATATTATTAATATAGCCCTTAGGAGGGCTTACCTTAATACCCCTATAGGGGACTCTATAAGGCGCGATAGTATTAGAGCTAAGTAAGTAAACTTAGTAGCGGAAGTTCGGCGGGTCGTTACGCACCCTATAGAGTAGCCCTTCTTCGAGCAGGTCCTCTATAGATAATTAATAGTCTTAAGGATAGCTTCTTATTAAGCTCTTATAAGCCTTATTCCTTACTTAATAGTTAAAAACTTTAGTATAACTAGGCCTTTAAATAGGGGGCTAGAATCTAGAATTATATTTTTCTTAGCCTTTACTTATACTTTTAACTTCTACTCTAGGTTTCTATCTAGGGTTAAACTATCTAATATAGCGTTATTAATAGGTTAAATTTTCTTATCTTTCGTCTTATATATTATATTAATATCTTCTATTAGTAATACGGGCGTTATTAGTAATTATTATAATAAAGTAGTATCTATAGCAATAATAACTTTAATACCTTTCTAATATACCAACTTATGCTTCCTCCCAGGTACTTTCTTCTTCGATATTCTTTTCTTAGGTCTGCGAATATAGTATTAATAATTAATACTATAGCTATTATATCCTAGTATATACCCTATACTTATAATCGCTTTATAGATATTATTAAGCTTAGGAGTAATTTCGTTATAAATTATAATCTCTAGGATTTTATTATAAATTAGTCTAAACTATTTAAAAATAGTAATAACTTCTTTATCTAGGTCTAACTATTACTTAACTTCGTCTAGTAGGTTTTAAGAGCTTTTAAAAGCTTATTAAACCGCTTTAATATCCTAGTATATCCTTATACTCCCTAGCGTTATATCTAGCTCTTCCTTATTCTTAGTATTATTAACTTACTAATTATATCTTATAAAGTCTAAGCTTATTACTATATTAGGTCTATTAGTAGTAAGCTCTATTTCCCCTCCTCTATAGGAGATAAGAGAGTATATTAACGCTAAGAAGAAATAAAGCGGTCTATCTTAGTTATAATTTCTAGGAACTAAGTAATTAAGTCTCCTATATAAAATAATAGCGGGATATTAATCTTAATATTCCTAGACTAAAAGGCTCTAATATTCTAGTTCTATATATAATCTAGCGTTATTCGAGTCTATAAGATAAAGGGAGCTCCTACTATTAAGTCCTTATTATAAGTATTTTTAGGGAAAATAAAAAAGCTAATATCCTGTTTCTAATTACTATTAATATAAACGTTATTTATAATTACGCTTATAAACTAGGTCCTCCGCTCTCTATTAGTAATCCCGGGGATCCTTATATTTATCTTAACTATATCGCTCTATAAGCCTAGGCGCTTAATATAAACTTTACTAATAAGGTTAATAGTATAGCTACTCTTAATAATTCCCCTAATTAATATATTCGCAGGGCTATAAAGGGTAATAATAATCTACTTATAGGTTATAACGAAGTCTAGGATATTAATACGTCTTAGTAATAGAAGTAATACTAAATCCTAATCTTCTATTATAGCGCCTATCTTAAAGATAGGATTAATTATATAGTAGTTAAATTAAATTACCTTAGTCTGCAAATCCTTAGGTAAGTCTATAAAAATAGTAGCTAAAGTTACTTAGCCTTTAGAATAGTTCTTATTATTATTCTATCGATCTATTTATTCTTATAGCTCCTCGTTACTCTTTTATATCTTATTAAACTAATCTAGAAGTATAATATTAATAGGAATAAAGACTCTTACGCCTTTAAGTTATATCTATCCTTATACTTAGTAATTATAGCTTTAGTAGCGTTATAGATTATTCTATCCTAATTAGGCTAGTTCTAATAAAGGAAGGCTTTAGGGATAGCTACCTTCCTATTTACTCTTTGCCTATATAGCTTAAGGGTAAGAGCATAGCTAGTCTATAAATTACTATATTAAATCTAAGGCTTATATTATTTATCCTACTTCTACTACTTAACTTATTCCTTAGGGGCGTCTAGTAATATAGCGTCTTTAGTATCTTCCTTATTATCTAAGAGCTCTATAACTCTCTAAGTAATTTAAATAAGAGGGTCTCGAATTATAAGTAGATTTACTATTTAGGCAGCCTAGTAATAATAAGTATTATAAGGTTTTATATAATACCCTCTAGCTTTCCCTCTTTTTATAATAGTAATATCTTCTACTAGGTTAATATACTAGTTCTTTAGCTTAAAGCTAAAGAATATCGTATTTATAAAGTTATATAAGTAAGTAGTAGAAAGGGCTAGAACCAATAGGAACTAGAAAGACAATAAATAACATAGTCTACCCACAAACGGATAAGAATATTAAGAGTAGGCTTAAAAGATATATAGAATAATTCGTAGATCTAATTAAAAGAGATACTCCCTATTAGGCGCAGATTCGCTAAGAAATAGCTAAAAAACGAGGTATAGGGTTATTAAGGTACTAATAGTGATAATAATAATACTATCCTCTCTGCTACGCTCCTCTCCTCCACGCTCTACTCCATAGTCTTCCTATAACAGGTCCGTGCGCTAAGGGAGTTTTCCAAAAGTTATATAGCTAAGTCTATCCTATCCTATCCTAGTAGTATCCTTTAATAAATTCGCAAAGCTAATAGATAGTTTAGAGCGTATCTTATTATAACTAATAACTCTTATAACCTCCTCTAGAAGCTTTAGCTACTAACTTTCCGCTAACTTGCTCGTAATAACTATATAGTATATAAAGGTATCCTCGTTAATCAGGATATACTTTAAAATCGAGTTAATTTATAGTTATAGCCTTTATTAATAATACCTATCTTAACCTTAGTACTTATATCTAAGGTGCTAATAAAGTAGTAGGGCGATATATAGTAGCAGACCCTATTCTAGCTAGCCTTAAGATACTTAACGTAGCTAATAACGATATAGTTAATAGCGCTATAAAACTAGCAGGCCCCTATAGCCTACAAAGCTACGTACTATAGTAATCTATCTTACTAGAAGCCTCTATAGCCTCCTCTTACTCTACCTCTTCTAAATCCCTAGTATAGCTAATATCCTCCTTAGTAATCCCTATATCTAGCTTATATATAAAAGTATTACTATTATTAGTATTAAGTCTATAAATATTTCTAAGATTATTATTTATAAGGTTTAGTAGCTTCTATAGTATTTAGATTAAAAGTATTATCTCTTTAGCTAGTAACTCTCTTAATAAGGGTTAAGATATCTATCTTATAATTAGCCCTATTAATATTTAAGGTCCTAAAGTTCTCTATAAGAGAGTTAATAATTAAGCTAGTAATCTAGGCTATAGAGGGTTCCTTAGCTTTAGCCCTCTACCTTATTAAAATTATCTTCGCAGGGACTTAAAGCGTTATAATTAGTTTAGGCTTAATAAGGCTAGATAACTATTAAGGTTCCTAGTAAGTAGTAAACTATTTAATTAGGGCGTTTTCTAGTATAACTTACTACTTTAAAATAACCTTAGTAGGCTAGTAGCTAAGACTTTAGGCTATAGCTCTTCTAGCCCTCTTTAAAAAATTATAATAAGTAATATAAATAAGCTTAGTATTAGTAAGTTCTAAGTCTCTATACTAGATAGCTCTCTATTAAAGCTATTAAATAGTAGTAATTAATACTATAACCTAGCAACGGTTATTATCCTCGATATAAGATCCTATAACTAGGTTCTAAAGGTCCTTATTAGGGTCTTAACGAGACTTCAGGTCTATAAATCCAAACTAGTATAGAAATCTCTCCTTAGCTTCCTTCTAGGTCTTAGCTTTATTAATATAAGGTTTTACTACGTTCTAATAGTTACTAGAGCTATATATATAGACCTCCTTCTTTCTATCTTTATTAGTCTTATAGTAAAGCTTTAAAAGGCTCTTATAGTTAGTAATAAAGTTAGAGAAATTAGTACTAATAAACTTAGGCGCTCTAGTTAAATAGGGAGTTATTACTATAATAGTAGGATATCTTATAAGGAGATTAGTAAGGGCTACGATATCCCGATTAGTATAACTTCCTTTAGGGGAATATAGAGTGCTTAAGGGCGTTATTCCTATCTTAGAAGTAGGATTCGCAGACCTATCTATATTATTATTAGAAGCTAGCTACCCTATAGCACGAGGTTATATCTTACTAAACGAAGCTCCTATAAATCTCTCTTTAAGCTTCTTCCCCTTACTAGAAGAGGATCTACTATCTAAGTTAGCTAAGGGAGATAAAGATATAATACTTATAAGTCTATAAATATTAAAGTTAATATTATATAATTAAAGTAATAGAGTATTATAGTTAATAAAATAAAGTTATTATTATAATATCTTCTAAATAGAAAGATAAAGTAAGTAATTATAACTTTCTATAAATAAAACGAAAAAAAGGAAATAATATAAAGTAAATAACTAAATAAATATAGGAAAGGTCTAGCGACCTCGATCTTATTACTCCAGGCTATTATAGAGCTACTTTAAGTTATATTACATAATATAGAAGGGTCTTCCTAATAACGCTCTTATCTTAGAAGAATTTATAGCTTCTCTATATTAATATCTCTCTAAGGTTAGTACGTCGCTCTTAGCACTTAGGGCTATAATAATAAGGGGTTCGTTAGTCTCTAGTTATCAATCTATTTAATCTCGCTATACTCGTTAGCTTAGTAAGACTACTAATCTCTATATTAGTATTATATATAGCTATCTTAGCTATATTAGCTATAACTCGCTAGTTAAATAATAGTAGTTATAATAATATATAAGGGGGTAAGGAAAGGAATATGCTCGCTAGAACCTACTAATAGTATAAAAAAAAAGAGAAAGGGAGGATTTCAGGGTCTATATTATTCCTACTTTAATTCTATAAGAAAGCATAGCTATTACTATTCCCTTAGAACTAAGGTAGGTCTGCGAATATCTTCCTCTCTTAAAACTACGTTTTTATCGTTATTTATATTATTATTATTTATTACTTATAAATTTCTTAAGTTATTATTATATTTGAAGTGGACTAATTATATATATATATATTAATAGCAGGGATATACGGACGCGGCGAAGGTACCTAACTCTCTAAGAAGCCTATAAAGGCTATTAAAAAGAGCAAAAGAATCCGCCTCTAGGTATTATTAGAAAGGGCTAGAACTAATAAGAACTAGAAAGATAATAAATAATATAGCTCTACTTATAAATAGGTAAGAATATTAAGAGTAGGCTTAAAAGATATATAGAATAATTCCTAGATCTAATTAAAAAAAATTATCTAAATTAGGCGTAGATTCGCTAAGAAAATACTAAAAAACGAGGTATAGGGTTATAAAGGTACTAATTATAATAATATATATACTCTCTTTAAGTCTACTACGCTCCTCTCTTCTACGCTCTACTCTATAGTCTTCCTATAACGGGTCTATGCGCTAAGGGAGTTTTCCAAAAGTTACGCAGCCAAGTCTATCTTATCCCATCCCAATACATAGTTATTATTTTATATATAGGGAAGAGTTAAGAAGGTAGGAGGGTAGCTAGGTTATTTTATTAAAAGTTAATATAAGAGCAGCCGCCTTACCTAAGCTAATAAGAGATAATAAATTCTATTACTATTAGTAAGAGTTAGTAAATAAATGGTTTTATAATAATAATGGTAATAGTTATAAAACGTAAAAAACTAAATCTATTACGCTCTACTCTATAGTCTTCCTATAACGGGTCTGTGCGCTAAGGGAGTTTTCCAAAAGTTACGCAGCCAGGTCTATCTTATCCCATCCCAATATATAGTTATTATATTATATATAGGGAAGAGTTAAGAAGGTAGGAGGGTAGCTAGGTTATTTTATTAAAAGTTGATATAAGAGCAGCCGCTTTACCTAAGCTAATAAGGGATAATAGATTCTATTACTATTAGTAAGAGTTAGTAAATAAAGGGTTTTATAATAATAATAGTAACAGTTATAAAACGTAAAAAACTAAATCTATTTACGCTTTAGCTATACCTATTATAAATAACTTTATTTTATTATCTCTTTTATAAATAGGCTTATTAATAGGTTATTTATAGATATATTACTTTATATTTAAGTACTTTAAGAGATACTACGTAGTTAAGCGCTTTTCTAGCTACTACTACGTCTAGGGGGGTATATTATAATACTTTTAGTATTACCCGTTCCTAGCGCTACATGTAACTAACGTTAGCTCCGGAGTAACCTTTTTCTAGAGGTCGTTCCTCTAACTATAGTTATAAGCAACTACGTTATAGCTACTCTTATTATAATAGAACAAGCTCTCTAGTAACTATAAATATAGGCCTATAGGACGTTTCTTAATAGTTATAAGCCTAGCTCTATACTACCCTGACTATATGCTAGAATGGTTTGAGTACGTCTTTTGGGCGTATATAATCCTAACCCTAGGGGTTAAAGTCCCCTACCTTAGCGTTATGGGTTCGAATCCTAACGGCTTAACTACCTAGACTTTAGCGAGATATACCTAATTAGAAGGTTAAAAGTGTTGCAGTTCCGCGCTTATTATTAGGGCGAAACTGAGGGGGTTTGTCGTGATGCGTATATAAGCTGCAATTGCACTATCGCTATTATGGTTCCACTTTTGCGGCTTATCCTATTCACCACAGAATACCCTATCTATAGTAATCTTATACCTTATTTAATATACCTAGGTAGTATATTCCTTCTACTTACTTAAAAAACTTAAGGGTAGGGGTAGTAGCTTCTAGCGTACTATGCTAGGTATTACTAATACCTTACTAGTAGTACTTATAGGGCTTTATATACCTATACGTTAGCTATTCACCCTAAAATACCTCTAATAAGAGCGGGAGCTAGTAGCTAGTAGGAATAAGTACTTATTAGTATATTTATACCCTTATTAAGGTTAGATAGAGTTAGCTATAACTATACTAAGTAAATAGAAACTTAGAATATAGTATAAAGATATTATTATTAAGGATTACTTTTAAGCCTTAGAGGCCTTCCTTATTTATCTTCTTTATAAGGTATCTATAGATTTTAAGTAATATATAAGCTATAAAAATAAATAGGTACTCTATAGTGTAGCCTAGAGAATACTTCCCTCCTATCTTCTATTATCTATTTTAATATATAAAGCTCTAATAAGAGCGAGAGGTAGATAAAAACCTATATATTAATAAGAGATTATTATATAAAAGATTACTATACTATTTACTTATCTAGTAATTATCCCTATTATAAATCCTTATAAGAAGATATATTTCTTCAAGTAAATAATAAGGACTTATTAGTATTAAGTTTAGAATTACGCCGTAGCCCCTTTATAAAAAAACTATAATAAATTCACCTAGTTCGCAGGTATAAGTTAGGAAATATTATATACGTATTTTAACCTATACCCTCTATTAGTTAAGGAAAATAATATAGGAACCCTATACGTTCCTACTACTTATAAGTAAACCTTCTAAATATTATAAAGTTAGATATACGCTACACTAGAGCTAATTATATTAGAGCTAAATAGGCTACTAAGGCCGTTATAATAACGCCCTTACTAAACCTTCTAGTAAGGTAAAAGCTACTATATAAGATAACTTCTTAATTTAAAAAGTTAACCTTCTAGTAAGGTACTAAAGGTACTATAAACGCTACTATATAAGAAGTAACTCTTTAACTAAAGAGGTCTTTCCTAAGAGGTTCTTATAGCTAGAAGTATAAGAAGCTTTGCTATTATAAGTAGGGCCTTATACCTCTCCCTCTTCCTTATTTATAAGGTGCTAGGTATATTTATAACCTATAATAAATCCTTAACTATATTAGTACTAAACCTTATATATAAAAACGCTAAGCCTGTGTAAAGTACGCCCTGTAATATTAATAATACGCGAGAGCTTACTAGAAAGTTTAGTATTAATATAATTAATGAAACCTACTCCTTTTTTAACTACTCCGTTATATATAGAGAGTATATTATTAATATAGCCCTTAAGAGGGCTCTTATTAATACCCCTAGAGGGGATACTTATTATTATATTATAGCTAAGTAAGTAGACTTAGTAGTAGAAGCTAGGTAGGTTATTATATACCCTATAGAGTAGCCCTTCTTCGAGTATATCCTCTATACTATTAAGGTAGAGGCGGCCTAGGCCCCTTAGGGGTTAGTAAGTATAGCTTGCGCTAATTGCTTTAATATAGAGAGAGCGTTACTAACGATAGTATACCTAGTAGATAAAGCAGTAATAGAGGTAGTATTTAATAGCAGCGTAGGTAGTATATGAGAGGAAAAGTTAATAGTTTCGTAGTTTAAATAATTAAAAACTACGTTATTATTAATATAAAGTTAAAGATCGTGAGGCTATCTAGTGGGGCACGTATAAGTATAGCTATAGTTAGGAAAGTTACGATCACGTGACCGAAGGCTATTTATTATCAGGAGGCGCGGAGTTAGAAGGTCTATTACACTTGAGTAGGTAAAGTCACTATGCAGTAGCAAGAGGCTAGTACTTATTAGTATATTTACGCCCTTATAAGGCTAAATAGAGTTACGTAAAACTAGACTGAGTAGATAAAACCTTAAAATCTAATATAATACTCTTATTATTAAGGATTACCTTTAAGCCTTATAAGACCTACTCATTTATCTTCTTTATAAGGTACTTATAGATTCTAAATAGTATATAAGCTAGCCCTTGTTATTAAGAACTACCTTTAAGCTATAAAGAACCTACTTATTTATCTTCTTAATAAGGTATTTATAGAGGCCTCTAGGCACTGCATAGTGATTTTACCTGCTTAAGTGCAATAGACCTTCTAAATCCGCGCCTCCTAATAATTTATAGCCTTCGGTCACGTGATCCTTTCCTAACTATAGCTATACTTATATATGCCCTACTAGATAGCCTCACGATCTCCAACTTTATAATAATAATAACGTGGTTTTTAATTATTTAAACTATAAAACTATTGACTTTTCCTCTCGTATACTACCCGCGCTGCTATTAAATACCGCCTCTATTACTGCTTCGTCCGCTAGTTGTTACTATCTTTACTATGCTGTTATTAGTAACGCTCTCACTATTTAGTATTAGCTATACTTACTAACGTTTAAGCCCTAATAGGCCTAGGCTATCTAGGCCGCCTCTACCTTAGTAATATAGAGGACCTGCCCGAAGAAGGGCTACTCTATAGGGTATATAATAACTTACTAAACTTCTATTACTAAGTTTACTTACTTAGCTCTAATACTATTATACCTTATAGAGTCCCCTATAGGGGTATTAGGATAAGCCCTCTTAAGGGCTATACTAAAAATATACTCTCTATATATAGCGAAGTAGTTAATAAAGGAGCGGGTTTTATTAATTATATTAAGGCTAAACTCTCTAGTAATCCCTCCTTTATTATTTATACTAAAGGGTATACCTCGCTTAGGCTTAGTATATTTATATATAAGGTTTAGTATTAATATAGTTAAGGGATAAGGATAAGGAAGAGGGAGAGGTATAAAGCCCTGCTTATAATAGTAAAGCCTCTTATTCTTCTAGCTATAAGAACCTCTTAGGAAAGACCTCTTTAGTTTAGGAGTTACTTCTTATATAGTAGTATTTACCTTTAGTACCTTACTAGAAGGTTAAACTTTCAAGTTAGGGAGTTATCTTATATAGTAGCTTTTGTAGCACCTTGCTAGAAGGTTTAGCGAGGGCGTTTCTAGGTTATAAGAGCCTTAGTAGCCCGTTTAGCTCTAATATAATTAGCCCTAGTATAGTGTATTCCCGACTTTATACGAGGGTTTATTTATAAGTCGTAAGAGTATATAGGGTTCTTATACTATTTTCCTTAACTAGTAGAGGGTATAGGTCAAAATACCTATATAGTATTTCTTAAATTATACTTGCGAACTAGGTAAATTTGTTATAGTCTTTTTGCGAAGGGTCTGCAGCGTAATTCCGAACTCAAGGTACTTATAGATTTTAAGTAATTTATAAGCTATAAAAATAAAACGACACTTATTAGTATAGCCCATAGTATCCTTACCTCCTATCCCTTATTTTCTCTATTAGTATATATACCTCTAATAAGAGCAAGAGGTATATAAAGGACTATGCGTTAAGAGGAGACTACTATATAAAGAGACTATTATTAAGTTCGGAATTACGCCGCAGCCCCTTCGCAAAAAGACTACAACAAATTCACCCAGTTCGCAAGCACAAGTCAGGAAATACTATGCAGGCATTTTGACATAAAGAGACTATTATATTATTTACTTATATTAAATACTAGATATTATAGTTAATATCCTACTAGAAGAGCTATCTATTTCCTTTAGTACTATAGTTAGATTTAGTTCTTTCTCTACGTTCTATTTTACTATTCTTATTAGGCTATTCCCCCCCCCCCCCTTCTCCCCCTTTACCCCTTAATACCTTTACCTAATAATAGATATTAACGACGCGCTACGAGCGCCTATAGCTAATTATACGTACCCTAGCTATCTCTTCTCTATAGACCTCTCTTTCTATCTAGTAATTAACTATGTTGCAAAGCCTAATAGAAATATTACTTCTTTAAGTAGATAATAGGCCCTTATATATATCTCAAAGATATAATAGTTCTTGAAATATTAAAGTATAGACAATAGAATATATAGTATTACTAATTAAACCTATTCTATATATAGCGAAACCTTATTAATAGAAGGTCTTTTCTTAGAGCTAGCTATAGGTAGCGCTCCCTAGTATAGAAATTAAGATAAAATACTATGAATTAGTAGACTAATGACCTCTAAAGGATATAACAAAGTTCATAAAAGCCTTAATAGTAACTACTAAATCAATATTTCCATTGAGAACCTATAGTTTAAATAAGCTGCAACAAAATATTATAATTAAAACAATATAATAGGTAATAAGTAATAAAGAGAATAATAATACGTATATAATTAGTTAATATACTAGTAATAAAAAAGAAGGCTAGAAGCTCCAAATATTTATTATGTTTAAATAGATTAAGTAACACTATCTAATAAGGGTTAAGTACTATATATATCAAGTAGGAATTACTTTATATATAGACTTCAAAAGGTTGAGAAAGAGAATAACGCCCCAGAGACCTTAATAGAAAGGCATACAGAATATTTATATATAGTTCAATAATATTTAGTAAAGTCTAAATGGCCTTATTAGAGAAGGTATATTAAATTATATAGGAGGTCCTATAGCTATAATATGAATATATAAGGTTTAGAAACGCCTTACCTAAGATTGCGGGGGCGAGCTTAATATTATTATCAATATACTACCCACTATGACCAACACTACTAAATGCAATATAGCTTTCACTAAAACTTAATTCCCTGCTCATACCATATCCTTGTATTTAGGAATCCTAATAACTATAGCAAAACATAGTCTCATATATGGTGTGTGATATTTATAACTTCCATAATAAATAAATAGTAGTAATAATCGTTAATTCAGACTCGTTATCGAGAGTAGTAGAAGTCAGACCGCAGCAGCAATAATAACGCGGATGTTTTGGATTCATTACGGGCTACAGGCTTGGTAGTGCAGAAACAACAAAAAGGGGGCTGTATAATACTTTCAAATCCATACCAAAAAAGCAGAACGAAGGCACCCGTACTTCTCTAAGCCTTATCCTCCTCTGGGCTTAGCATAGCCTTAGTAGCCCGACTAGTAACCTTTGCAGCAGCTTTGAAGCTCTTAATCATGTCCACGTAGAGACAATCTTTGGCAACCCTGCCCTTAGGAACCGGAAGAGCCAGGACCGTCTCAGCCATTTTGCCCCACGCCTTGACAAGCTGGTTGTCATCATCATCATCGCCCGTGTCTTGCTCAGAATTAGGGGCGAATATGTCCGCAGCGACCTGCTTGCCCTTGCCTTTGTCCATATCACGGCTGCTGCTGGCGCCAGTGTCATCATTATCAGCAAATGAGACTTCAAAGCCTTGGGCATCTTCGTCTAGGCCACGGGGAGACTCAGGTTGCTCCTGCTCCTGCACTTCCTCTTCATCTTCGTCATCCATAGCAGAGGTTGCGAGACGCGCGCGCTTGGAACTTGGGGGCTTGTAGCTGGGATCCTCACGGGGACGCTTGCGGCGATGAAGAGGACTAAACACGGCACGGGGCGTAGCAGCAAGAGGCGAAGAGCCTCTTGCTGACACCACCAGAGCGTCGCGAGCAGCGACAAGAGACGATGGCTGCATAGGGGTACCATATTCGGAGATAGGGGCGAACGAGCTGCGTTGAGCTGCAGGTGCGGGCGTGGCGGGGCGAGAGCTCAGAGCGGGTGTTGATCGTCGACTTCCGCAGCCGGAATCTTCACCAGGGCGTAGGACTATAACTTAGGTCAGTTGAAGAGAAATAGAGACGCGTACCTATAGGTTGGCTTATTGTTTGGGTAGTAAGTATGTTCTGGAGTTGAGAACGGATGAGATCAGTGATATGGGCTTGGATGAATATCTAATATTAGCATATCAGGATAATAACTGATACTTGGATTATTTTGAATGAGTTCATTGGTGATGTAATACCTTTAAACGCAGTATCAACATCCTCGGGCGTCCACTCAGGAACCACGGTCTCGGCATCGTTGGATATCGCATGCCTCGAAGCTGCTGCGGCGTTGATGGCGGCGCGGATCTCGGAGTCGGTCTTGCGCTTCGCCCTTTCTTTGGAATTGGCGAGGGAGTTGATGATCTTGAGGGAGGTCCACGACTTAGCGATAGCAGTGCCAAAAACGAGGAAAACCTGCTCGACGGAATTATAGCCTAAGTTAGCCTTAACAGCGTCAAAGCGCTTCCGGCATTCCTTAGATACGTCATTTCGGTACCAGGTCTTTTCGGCTCTGAAGATAAGGCGGGAGACGTTCTCAATCTCATCGTCGGACAGCTGAGAGCACAGAAAGGCCGAAAAGTCCCATTGGGCGTGCTGGCGCTTGTACGCGTGAGACCACCACAATGTCTTAAGCCTAGACCAGGTAGCCGGGACTTCTGAGACGTCTATGGTCGGGTTGGCGTAGAGGCTGGCGACCTGTCTGAGCTGAGAAAGCTCGGCAGCAACATCGGCCTCGGTCTCGATCCTTTCCCGTGGCATGGCTGGCGATGGTGGCGGTTGCTGGACTTGCTGGATCTATCAAAACACGAAAGACAAAAGCTGGACAGACAAAAGCACGACGAGACACGCTAATCAAGGCAAGGCAAAATGAGGTGGGGTGAGGTGATGCGATGCGATGCGAGGTCGTGATAAAGGCAAGGTGCTGCACCTCCAACACCCAGGCACCTAGGTGTCACTCTGGGTGGCCACCTCAGTCTGGGTGCTGCTGACAAAGTCTCGTCCTTTCATGCTCTTGCTTCTGGGGGAGGCAGCGGTTTCTGCCGCTTGATGCAGGCCTTAAGGTTGCTGCTTCCGATATGTGATTCACCCTGCTGAAAGTAGGCATCTACAACCGGGCACCTCCCTCAATATTGAATCCCCCCCTGGTCCATTCTCTATGTCTTTCCTTCTCCTCTTTAAACTTCCTACTTTGCGCAACCTCGACCTGAAATAATCACTTCACGGCCTGATAACAACCGCCCCTTCGTCTCCCAACATCATTCCTCTCGAGACGACACCAACGACCATGCAGACTCCGGAGCAAACCCCGAAGGCGGCTCTCCAGCCTAATACAACATTAACTACGGCGTCCCTCAGCGAGACAGCCAGGCGGCAGCAAATACTCCACATATGCCGCCAGATCGTGGCCCTCGGTACCCCAAAGAGTGCGCCGCCAACTACCTCGAGCGCGACAAGCGGTAGTACTGCTGCATGGCAAGCCCCGTCCTCTTCCGTTGACTTCTACACTATTGAAGCCGTCTACAGGGCGGCCAGAGTCGCCGTCGCTTTCCACGACAAAAAGACAACTTGACCGCTCTCCACACGACGCTAACTCTCGCATGGCGATCTGTCCTGCTTCGTCAAAGAGCATAATACCGAATGAGATGTTTCTTGGGGGCCTGGGGACTGAAGGATAGAATGCGTAGACGCTGCCTGGAGTTTGGAAACGTAAGGAATCGGGGGGTGGATATATTGAGGAAGGGTTAGCACCAGCAGCATCGACGGCATCACGGGCGCAGCCATCAGCAGAGATTGACGTCTCCTGCTTATTGCTCTATCTAGCAGACACTTCTTTCTAACGACAAAGCCCTTGCGTCTGGAACATCCCGAGTCTTAGTCAATACCAGATCCACCACGTCTTCGCGTTTTCTCTTGAACCACCACCCCGTGATGCACACGGCCTGCACAGTCATGGCCTCCTCTAATAGATTAATCGATGCCGGCATCCCATCTTCGCATCCCTCTTTTTCTCCTTATCCCGTCCCTCTCCTTTGTGATAAGCTTAATACTCTTCCTTTCTCTACTTCTAGTCGTCTCCTAACCGGAGGTTTTCAGCTTTAACTACATCCACTGCTATCTTAGTGCTATAGCGGCATCCCTTGAGAACTATCCAAACTATTAGCATAGCTAGTAATAATACCGTTTCTTCCTTCGTCTTCGGCTCCTGATAATGATAATGCAGGTGGTCTCCGAGATTATCTTAGCGTGCTTGATGCTCCTTTGTATCAGCCTAGTAGCTGTAATTAATAGCAATTTGCCCCCTAGAGTCCTGCGACCTGTTCTCTAGCTCTCTGACTACTGCTCAGTCTGCCTATAGTACGGTCCAAGCTAGCTATTGAATTCCCCCACCGCCTATATCGTCTCCCTGTATATCTTGATGTTCCTTGTTGGTTATTATCGTCTTTCACGCTATTATTGGCGACTTAGTGTTCAGGACCGCACGCGAGACCAATCAAAAGCCCCTCTCAGGGACAGCGTAGCGATCCCGGAAGAACCTCGCCAAGCCGCTGCAGACCATGTACAAATTTGTTAGATTGAGGGCCCGGGACGCACGTTACACTAAGCCGCACCGGGGCGCGGGCACCATAAAAGGGGTATAATAACAAGGATCCTGGACGCAGTAAGGGGTGAAAAACTAGGGTTAAGCGAGCGTATTAATTATAGTTATATAAGGGAAGCTATTCTTATACAAAATTATAATATACCTAGTGCTCTCTATATATATAAGTTTTATCTGCAAAGTCTTATTATAGCTAACTCTATATAACCTTAATTAAGGTATAATTATACTAGTAAGTACCTATTCCTACTAGCTATTAGCTAGAGCCTTAATATATATATAGGGGCTATTAATAAAGAGCTAATAAGAGCTAATAAGAGCTAATAAGAGCTAATAAGAGTTAATAAGAGTTAATAAGAGTATTATATATTAAACTAAGCTATATTAACCTATATTGATTAAGTTCGGAATTATACCGCAGCCCGTTCGCAAAAAGACTATAATAGATTCACCTAGTTCGCAAGTATAATTCGGGAAATACTATGCGGGTATTTTAATCTGTTGAGTTCGGAATTACGCCGCAGCCCCTTTGCAAAAAGACTATAATAAATTCACCTAGTTCGCAGGTATAATTCGGGAAATATTATATAAGTATTTTAACTTATACTATCTACTAGTTAAGGAAAATAATATAGGAACTTTATATATTCCTACTACTTATAAGCAAACCCTTATATAAAGTTAGATATACGCCGCACTAGGGCTAATTATATTAGAGCTAAATGGGATACTAAGGCTCTCGTGGCAACGCCCTCGCTAAACCTTCTAGCAAGGTGCTGAAGGTGAAAGCCGCTATACGAGATGACGCTGTGTATTGTTAGGAGGCGCGGAGTTAGAAGGTCTATTGCACTTGAGCAGGTAAAATCACTATGCAGTGGCCAGAGGCCGTATTTTAACCTATACCCTCTACTAATTAAGGGGAATAATATAGGAACCCTATACATTCCTACTACTTGGCCTCTAGCCACTGCATAGTGATTTTACCTGCTTAAGTGCGATAGACCTTCTAACTCCGCGCCTCCTGATAATAGATAGCCTTCGGTCACGTGATTATAACTTTCCTGACTATAGCTGCACTTATATATACCCTACTAGATAGCCTAACGATCTTTAACTTTATATTAATAATAACATAGTTTTTAATTATTTAATAGACTACGAAACTATTAACCTATTCTCTCGCGCACTACCCGCGCTACTAATACCGCCTCTATTACTACTTCGTCCGCTAGTTATTACTATCTTTACTATGCTATTATTAGTAACGCTCTCTCTATTTAGCGTAAGCTATACTTACTAACGTTTAAGCCCTAAGGGGCTTAGGCTACCTCTACCTTAATAGTGCGGAGGACCTGCTTAAAGAAGGGCTACTCTATAGGGTATATAATAACCCGCCTAGCTTCTACTACTAAGTCTACTTATTTAGTTATAATATAATAATAAGTATCCCCTCTAGGGGTATTAATAAGAGCCCTCTTAAGGGCTATACTATTAATATACTCTTTATATATAATAGAGTAGTTAGAAAAGGAGCGGGTTTTCTTAATTATATTAATACTAAACTCTCTAGCGAGCTCTTATACGTTATTAGTATTAAAGGGTATACCTCGCGTAGGCTTAGCGTTTTTATATATAGGGTCTAGTACTAATATAGTTAAGGATTTATTATAGGTTAGAAAAGGACAAGGAAGAGGGAGAGGTATAAGGCCCTACTTATAGAGCTTCTTATACTTCTAGCTATAAGAACCTCTTAGGAAAGACCTCTTTAGTTAAGGAGTTACCTCTTATATAATAGTATTTATAGTACCTTTAGTACCTTACTAGAAGGTCGACCTTTTAGATTAAGGAGTTATCTTATATAGTAGCTTTTACCTTTAGTACCTTGCTAGAAGGTCGACGTTTTAGGTTAAGAAGTTATTTTATATAGTAGCTTTTACCTTACCAGAAGGTTTAGTAAGGGCGTTACTACGAGAGTCTTAGTAGCATATTTAGCTCTAATATAATTAGCCCTAGTGCGGCGTGCGTCCGACTTTATATAGTAATATTTAGAGGGTTTGCTTATAAGTAATAGGAACGTATAGGGTTCCTATATTGTTTTCCTTAACTAGTAGAGGGTATAGGTTAAAATACTTATATAATATTACCTAAACTATACTTATAAACTAGGTGAATTTATTATAGTCTTTTTGCGAAGGGGCTGCGGCGTAATTCCGAACTCAATTCCTACTACTTATAAGTAAACCCTCTAAATATTATATAAAGTCGGATACGCCCTATACCGGGGCTAATTATATCGGAGCTAAACGGTCTACTAAGGCTCTTATAGTAATACCCTCGCTAAACCTTCTAATAAGGTAAAAGCTACTATATAAGATAACTTCTTAACTTAAAAGGTCGACCTTCTAGCAAGGTACTAAAGGTAAAAGCTATTATATAAGATAACTCCTTAACCTAAAAGGTTAACCTTCTAATAAGATACTAAAGGTAAATACTATTATATAAGAGGTACCTCCTTAATCAAAGAGGTCTTTCCTAAGAGGTTCTTATAGCTAGAAGTATAAGAAGCTCTATAAGTAGGGCCTTATACCTCTCCCTCTTCCTTGTCCTTATCCCTTAACTATATTAATACTAGACTTTATATATAAAAACGCTAAGCCTGCGCGAGGTATACCCTTTAATAATAATAATATATAAGAGCTTATTAGAGAGTTTAGTATTAATATAATTAATAAAGCCCGCTTATTTTCTAATTACTCTATTATATATAGACAGTATATTATTAGTATAGCCCTTAAGAGGGGTCTTATTAATACCCCTAGAGGGGATACTCGCTATTATCTTATAGCTAAGTAAATAAACTTAGTAGTAGAAACTAAGCGGGTTATTATATACCCTATAGAGTAGCCCTTCTTCGAGCAGGTCCTCTATATTATTAAGGCAGAGGTAGCCTAGGCCCCTTAGGGGTTAGTAAGTATAGGTTGCGCTAACTAATAGAGAGAGCGTTACTAATAATAGCATAGCTAGCGGACGAAGCAGTAATAGAGGTAGTATTAGTAGCGCGGGTAGTATGCGAGAGGAAAAGTCAACAGTTTTATAATCTATTAAATAATTAAAAATCACGTTATTATTAATATAAAGTTAAAGATCGTGAGGCTATAGGTACGTATAAGTGCAACTATAGTTAGGAAAGGTAGTCGCTAAGATCACGTGACCGAAGGCTATATATTATTAGGAGGCGCGGAGTTAGAAGGTCTATTGCACTTAAGCAGGTAAAATCACTATGCAGTGGCCAGAGGCCAACCTATATTTATCTAGACTTAGGATGAATTAGTACCTATTCCTACTAGCTATTAGCTAGAGCCTTAATATATATACAGGGGCTACTAATAAAGAGCTAATAAGAGTAATATATATTAAACTAAGCTATATAGACCTATATTTATCTAGACTTAGGATAAATTAGCTTAATTCTTTCAAAAACTAATTAGATTTAAGCTTTTAATATATAAGGGTTTAATAGTAATAAGAGAGTTCTCTTTCGTAAGTAGGCCTAGCTTTCTAAAGCGTTAGGATTAACTTTCCCAACGGAAGGTATCTATATATAGCTTAATCTTAGCAATAAAAATACGATCTTCATAATTTATAGTAATCTAAATAATAAACTAAAAAAAGCAATTAGTAAGGTTTATTGACTTCATAACTCCCTTTAGTATATAGAACTTATTATTAAGATTAATAATTAACTTTATAACTAGTATAAGGAAAAAGGGGAAGAATAATAATTCTCTAACCAAGGATATAAATTATAATAGTAACTGAAACGCGAGTACTAAACTAATTATAACTCTTATACTAAATAGGCTACTGATTATTAGTACGGGTATATAGGTAGAAGGACATGTAGTACGATTGTTAGTGAAATATAAATAGAATTCTAGAAAGGCATAACATATAGGAGTAACCCTTCGGGTTTATTATATAAGTTATACAAATAGAGGAAAACATATTGAGATAATATATACTAGTTAGTAGTTTTAAAGTAATAACTAATGCAATTATTACTAAAGCTATAATAATAATATTATATTTCACCAGAACTAGCTATATTAATAAGGTCCTCCTCTCTACTACTAACTTTATACTAAATACTATAATAACCTAAGAAGATATTAGATCTATTATAAGCCTAAGTATTAATTCTAGAAATATAGTAATAAGGAATATACCTAAGAGTTTAATAGGTCTAAGTCTACGAACTCTTGAAATATTACTATAGATAAGTTTAAGACCTTCCTTATTAAGTTCAAAAGTCATAATAACTATGAGGCTCTAATTAATAATATAGATACTAATAGCGAGATTAACAATAGGATTATTCCTAGCTCTCTTTACCCTATATACTTACTATATTGATTACTAATACTACTATTATAATTAATAGTAATAAGTTAATCAATCAGTATTAAATTAACCTACTTTCTATATAGTTATAAGTATTAACCTAGCTACTAACCCTAAGCCTACTCTCTTACTAACTTACCTTATTTTACTTAAAGCATATACTCTATCCTAATTATTTATGGTTAATAGTAAGTATTCTAAGAAGGTTTTCCAAAGTATTATACTAGATTTAAGCGCTAGTGGAGTCTCTACTACTAGCTAATAATGGGTTATTACTCTATACTAGATCTACTGATTAATTATACTTCATAAGATAAATACTAGCTAAGCGAGACTATACTTTAGTAATAATACATCTCAGAATTTATTAGTACTATTATAATTAAAACTATATTTAATAGTATAACCCTCTATATAGTACTCCTTATTACCCCCTTTCTCCTTTCTTTAATTAATATAGATTATATAGGTATTTACCTTACTAAACTATATACTTACTTATTTAAGGGTAATATACTACCCTGATTATTTATAAATAGGGCTATACCTAGCTTCTCCTTAAGAAAGAGGAGACGTTTCCTTAAGCTAGCTACCTAACTAATATTAAATTGTAATACCCTTACTAGTGATCTAGCTACACCTCTATTAATAAGTCAGCTACCCTTCTCTAATAGGCTAATTAGTCTATTCAAGCTATAGTAATTCAATAGTTAACTAAGGTCGACTAATACTACTAATTAAACGATATAGCCCCCTAGACGCTTAAGACCTTACTAAAAGATAATTACTAATTTAGCTATTAGGTTAACGTAGTTATCAAGAGAACTACCTAGATAACCGAGCTACCTACCCAACCGCGACTATACTATGTTCTACTTTATAACCTATATAAACCTATATAAAAATAATAACATTATAAACTAAAGAAGCTTAATTAAAACTAGCTATCTAGGCTATTAATTAAACCCTAGATCCTAGTATTTAAGGAGTAGCTAGAATCTACTTAGTCTCTCCTAGGACCTTAAGTACCTAATTAAAAGCTATATCTATATAATAAGATATTATACTAAACTTATAAAGGCTTATACTATTAGACGAAGGCAGGCTACTTAGGTATATTCTTAAGTTAGATTCCTAATTATTTCCGCCCGATATTAGTAATATAGAAGGTATAGCTAATTAACTACTTACTAACTATAACGCGCCCCTAGTTAGGAAGCGCTAGATTTCGAACTTTATTAAGTGATAACTATAGCTATAAATATGCTTTTTTATAAGTATAACTAAGAGAGAACAATATAAAGATCTAGGTATAATAAAGATATAGTTTTAGCTTATAGTAAATATAGTTAAGAAATATAGTATTATAGACTTAGATATCTATAACTTTCATCAGACTAGGTTTATAAAAAGCTAGATTATATTTAGAGTAGTTATAAAAAGCGCTAAAGAGCGTTTAAATATAAAGATAATATAGCCTAGTAATTATAAATAGGTTATAGTTATTTAGGCTATTAATTCGTTAGGCTATAGCGTTCTACCCTATATTATTATTATAAGCTAATATTACCTCTCTACCTTATATATTAAAACTAGTCTCCGATATAACTAGTTAATTACAATATCTAAAAACGGATAGATAATAACTCATAAAGGCCTAGATTAGCTTTAATACTTTAACTAGTATATAAAACTATATATACGCAATGGTTATTACCTCCTTATTATTGATAAGTATAAAATTTCTTATATTACTAACTTAGAAAGAGAATAATACTATTATACTCTATATACTAGCTTCTTTATCTTATCTACTTTAACCCTTAAATATTAGGTATTTTAGCTACTAAAGAAAGCTTATAGCTAGGAATTTAATACTATCTATTCTCCCTTTAACCTCACTATAAGACCTATATAAGAAACCCTCCACTTCTATTAGATTTGTATCTAATAGAGACTATCTAATGATATTATTATAGATATTAGATTAAGCCTCATAGTAGAGGCATTTAAAAATAATACTAAATCTATAGTAATCATAGTTAAGGTTATAGCTATTAAAGCCTACTATTCGACTCATGAAATAGAGCGGTATTATAGCTCTCTACGGCCTCTAGCCACTGCATAGTGATTTTACCTGCCCAAGTGCAACAGACCTTCTAACTCCGCGCCTCCTAATAATATATAGCCTTCAGTCACGTGATTATAACTTTCCTAACTATAGCCGCACTTATACGTGCCTAGTATACTAGATAGCCTTATAATCTTTAACTTTATATTAATAATAACGTAGTTTTTAATTATTTAAACTACGAAACTATTAACTTTTCCTCTCGCGCACTACCCGCGCTACTAATACTGCCTCTATTACTGCTTTCATCTACTAGAAGTCGTTACTATCTTTACTATACTATTATTAGTAACGCTCTCTCTATATTAAAGTAGTTAGCGCAAGCTATACTTACTAACCCCTAAGGGGCCTAGGCTACCTCTACCTTAATAGTATAGAGGACCTGCTTAAAGAAGGGCTACTCTATAGGGTAAAAATAACTTACCTAGCTTCTACTACTAAGTCTACTTACTTAGCTATAATATAATAGTAAGTATCCCCTCTAGGGGTATTAATAAGAGCCCTCTTAAGGGCTATACTAATAATACGCTCCCTATATATAATAGAGTAATTAAAGAAGGAGTAGGTTTTATTAATTATATTAATATTAAACTCTCTAGTAAGCTCTTATATATTATTAGCGTTAAAGGGCGTGCCTCGCGTAGTCTTAGCGTTTTTATATATAAGGTCTAGTACTAATATAGTTAAGGATAAGGACGAGGGAGAGGTATAAGGCCCTACTTATAGAGCTTCTTATGCTTCTAGCTATAAGAACCTCTTAGGAAAGACCTATTTAGTTAAGGAGTTACCTCTCGTATAGTAGCGTTTATAGTACCTTTAGTACCTTACTAAAAGGTTAACCTGTTAGGTTAAGAAGTTATCTTATATAGTAGCTTTCGCAGCACCTTGCTAGAAGGTTTAGCGAGGGTATTACTACGAGAGCCTTAGTAGCCCGTCTAGCTCTAATATAATTAGCCCTAGTGCGGCGCGCGTCCGACTTTATATAGTAAGATTGAGAGGGTTTATTTATAAGTAATAGGAACGTATAGGGTTCTTATATTATTTTCCTTAACTAGTAGAGAGTATAGGTTAAAATACCTATATAGTATTTCCCGAATTATACCTACGAACTAGGTGAATTTATTATAGTCTTTTTGCAAAGGGGCTGCGGCGTAATTCCGAAATCAATAGCTCTCTATATTATACCTATAATATAATTTAAGAGGAAGTTCCCTATATTAAGCCCTATTGTAGCCTATAAATAGTAATTAAGGTAATTAATAATACTATTAGCCTAATAGCTTTATCCCTACTATGCTTATCTTTAGTATATAATTATAAATGAATAGTAACTCTACTCCATCTCCTAATATTACTACTAGAGGTAAAGCTATTAGTATTACAATAGAAGAGCTATAGAATAAGCACTCTAAATAAACAATTATTAAGTTCTTAAGTTCGGAATTACCCCGCAGCCCCTTCGTAAAAAGACTATAATGAATTCACCTAGTTCATAAGCGGAATTTGGGAAATACTATACGGGTATTTTAACTTATACCCTCTACTAGTTAAAGAAAATCATATAAGAACCCTATATATTCTTACTACTTATAAGTAAACCCTTATATAAAGTTTAACGCGTGCTATACTAGGGCTAATTATATTAGAGCTAAACGGACTACTAAGGCTCTTATAGTTATACCCTCGCTAAACCTTCTAATAAGATGCTATAAAAGCTACTATATAAGATACTCCTTAAACTAAAAGGTTAACCTTCTAGTAGGGTACTAAAGGTACTATGAAGACTATTATATAAGAGGTAACTCCTTAACTAAAGAGGTCTTTCTTAAGAGGTTCTTATAGCTAGAAGTATAAGAATCTCTACGAGCAGGGCCTTGTGCCTCTCCCTCTTCCTTATCCTTATCTAACCCACGATAAAGGTGCGCGAGAGGAAAAGTCGATAGTTTCGTAGTCTATTAGAGAATTGAAAACCACGTTATTAAGTTAAAGATCGTGAGGCTATGGGCACGTATAAGTGCGGCTATGGTTAGGAGAGTTACGATCACGTGACCGAAAGCTATATATTATTAAGAGGCGCGGAGTGGGAAGATCTATTATACCTAAGCAAGTAAAATCACTATGCAGTGGCCAGAGGCTAAATAAAGAATTATAAATACCCTTAATCTTAATAGTAGCCCTAGTATTAGTAGATTCATTTACTTTCTACTATAATTATAAGTTTAGGTCTATAGAGAGAAGGATGAGTGGTAGGGTCCCTAGTAGTTCATTATTATTATAAGTAAGATATTGAATATTTAATTACCTTATAGACCCTAACACTTCCTTTCTACTACTATAAAACCCTTTTATAATAACCTTAATCCTGCTAAAAGCCCTGGTCTAACTAAAGCTAATAACTTATGAATAACCTCTCCTACTAATAATATCAATACTACCCCTCCCCCTCCCCTGCTATAATATAGAGGATAACTATAAAAAAGAACTTATTACTAAATTTCCTAATATATCCAAACTTAAAGTTAATAACTTAATAATATTTATTTAAATAAAGTAATACGAAGAATAGGAACTCTCTCTAGCCCTATATGAGCCTAACAAGCTGATTACTAGTAGCCCTTACTTCTAAAGCCTTATAAAAAGAGATTAATACCCTTCTTAATTATAAAGTATTTAGATTTGAGATCTATAACCTAACTAAGTATTATAGGCGCTTCTTTTAATCCTATATAGTTAATAAGATTAAAGATAAGACTCCTCCTCTAATTAAGAAGTCTTATTTAGTTATTTATAGTATTAATAATATCAATAAGCGTAGTATCTTAACCTAATTACTTATGATTTAATACTATAGTATTTACCTCCTTCTAGTAATTGCCTTATTACTAGGACCTAATTATATAATTTAGATTAGGGATATTATCTAGGGCTATATATAGTCCTAAATAATACTAGACTCTAGTACGAGACGCGTATAACTACCCCTCTAACGAGATCTATACTCTCTAACCCCCTAGGACTATTCTCAAAATTATTAGACTCCTCTATAGTATTACTAAAGCTAGTACCTATTAGTCGGTAATATATACTTTTTATTATTATAATAAGTTATATTTAACTATTTCCGCTTTTAACTCTTTTCTTCTTATTACTACTAACTTGAGCGCCTACTTTATTGTTATTAATATAAAAATAGATAATATACTTAATCTCTCTATTAATACCCTTTGTACTATTAAAGAGGATGAGCTCTAGAAGGCTAAATTTAAAGCTAAGCCTAGGGGAGAAATTTGATAGTTAAACCTCTATTACCTTTAATAGAGAAATATTCTCTATTAATAATATTAGTATAATTAATTTATAGTAAAAGGGCCTAGGCGCTAAGATAATGCTAGAAAGGAAGATATTTAAGAAGAGACTTGTAAAAGAATAATATATTAAGTAGTACTCTCGAGGGGCTTATATACTCTTAACCTACTAACGAGATACTTACTATAATCTATTACCTACTACTTAATACTAGAATCTAACTAATAAGGATATTCTTATGATTAATAAGTACCCAAAATAGAAAGATAATATTAACCAAGGCCTAATATTTATTATATTATTACTACTTATTACTTACCTATTTATATCTATAGATAGAGATTTACTGATAATTAAGATCTTATATTATAGTTAAGTTATATTATTTTACTTATTAATAACGCTATAAATAATATTACCTTGACAATTAATAGTAATATTATCTACTATATCTCTACTAAGTATAAATAAGTTACTTATAGTATATTAGCCTTAGAGATTTATACTATAGTCACTAGTAGTAACCTCGCGTATATTATTATATTATAAAGGATAGGCCCTACTAGGTATAGTGCTATAGGTAATAGTATCTCACACTTTAGCGCATATAGCGTGCGTAGAGGCGCTACTAATTAAGCTAAAAGGTATATAATAATAAGCTAAATACTTATTATATAGCTATACTTAAGTGCTTAGGATCGCGCGCGCCCTAATGCGCGCACCTGAACTAGGTATAGCCTATGATATAAATTAACCCTTTAATAAGTTACTACTAAGCTACATATTACAAACCCTACCCCTATAGTAATATATACTAAGTTCTAGCCACCAGCTACTATATAGTGATTTTACCTGCTTAACTATAATAGACCTTCTAACTCCGCGCCTCCTAATAATATATAGCCTTTAGTTATATAGTCCTTTCCTAACTATAGCCGCACTTATATATACCTATTAATAGCCTTAGGATCTTTAACTTTATATTAATAATAATATGGTTTTTAATTATTTAAACTATAAAACTATCGACTTATCCTCTTATATACTACCCGCGCTGCTAATACCGCCTCTATTACCGCTTTATCCGCTAGAAGTTATTACTATTTTTATAGTCCTCTTATTTAATTAGGTTAGCTAACGCCTTCGTAGCTATACTATTATTAGTAACGCTCACTCTATTTAGCATAAGCTATACTTACTAATATTTAAGCCCTAATAAGCCTAGGCTGCCTAGGCTACCTCTGCCTTAGTAATATAGAGGACTTACTTAAAAAAGGGCTACTCTATAGGGTATATAATAACCTACTAAACTTCTATTACTACGTTTACTTCTATAGCTCTAATACTATTATACGTTATAAAATCTTTTATAGGGGCATTAAAGTAAGCCCTCTTAAGGGCTATATTAATAATACGCTCTCTATATATAGTAGAGCAGTTAATAAAGGAGCAGGGTTTATTAATTATATCGAGGCTAAACTCTCTAGTAATGCCCTGTATATTATTTATATAGCCTCTAGCTACTATATAGTAATTTTACCTGCTTAAGTATAATAGACCTTCTAACTCCACGCCTCCTAATAATATATTGCCTTTGGTTATATAATCGTAACTCTCCTAACTATAGCTATACTTATAGGTGCCTATAGCCTCACGATATTTAACTTTATATTAATAACAACGTAGTTTTTAATTTATTTAAACTATAAAACTATTAACCTTTCCTCTTATATACTACCTACGCTACTAATACCGCTTCTATTACTACTTCGTCCGCTAGAAGTTATTACTATCTTTATAGCTATACTATTATTAGTAACGCTCTCTCTATATTAAAGCAGTTAGCGTAACCTATACTTACTAACGTTCCCCTAATAGGCCTAGGCTGCCTAGGCTACCTCTACCTTAGTAATACGGAGGACCTGCTTAAAGAAGGGCTACTCTATAGGGTATATAATAACCTACTAAACTTCTATTACTAAGTTTACTTACTTAGCTCTAATACTATTACGCCTTATAAAGTCCCCTATAGGGGTATTAAGGTAAGCCCTCTTAAGGGTTATACTAATAATATACTCTCTATATATAGCGGAGTAGTTAATAAAGGAGCGGGTTTTATTAATTATATTAAGGCTTAACTCTCTAGTAACCCCCTCTATGTTATTTATACTAAAAGGCGTGCCTCGCTTAGGCTTAGCGTATTTATATATAAGGTCTAGTACTAATATAGTTAAGGGCTAAGGATAAGGAAGAGGGAGAGGTATAAGGCCTTACTTATAGAGCTTCTTATACTTCTAGCTATAAGAACCTCTTAGGAAAGACCTCTTTAGTTAAGGAGTTAGTTCTTATATAGTAGCTTTTACTTTTAGTATTTTACTAGAAGGTCGACCTTTTAGGTTAAGGGGTTATCTTATATAATAGCTTTTACCTTACTAGAAGGTTTAGTAAGGGCATTTCTAGGCTATAAGAGCCTTAGTAGCCTATTTAGCTCTAATATAATTAGCCCTAGTGCGGCGCGTATCTAACTTTATATAGTAATATTTAGAGGGTTTACTTGCGAGTAGTAGGAATATATAGGGTTCCTATATTATTTTCCTTAACTAGTAGAGGGTAT